>APFE030322199.1:151388-189261 GCA_000404065.3 Pinus taeda
ATTAATATTGTTGTGCCCCTATTGTCCCCATATTATTATTACTGTGCCCCATAGAATCCCTCTATTGCTATTTTTGTGGCTTTATATTATTATTGTTAGGTCGGCTGGGTTATATTGTGACTCCTTAGACTCTTATATATAGAAAGGAGGTTTTATCATTTGTATCATTGAAGAATTGTTCATTTATGTAATGTAAAGGAGGTTTCCCCCTCGAAGAGGCTGAATTCTAAGGTGTTGATCTATTTTTTATATATTTTCCTGAGCTGGTTCCATAACATGCTACCTCCCTTTCTAAAGTCTCAGAGGACCCTTCTCCTTGTTATGCCTTTTTTGCCTCTTTTTCTCCTCCTTCTGTCTCTTTCTGCTCTGTTTCTTCGTGCTATGTTTCTTCAGTTTTCTCCTCCTCTATTTCAGTTCCTTCCTCCTTCCTTCCTTATTCTACTAAGTCACCAGTGGCTTTACCTTCTCCCCCTTGCTGCTCTTCCTCCTCACTGCCAGTAGGACTGACATCATAGGTTAGGGCCTTTGTGTCATCCTCAGCTGTCATGTTTCGGAAGACTTCCCATGCTATAGGGAGTGTAAATGTATGGAGGGCTTCTTCCACTAAGATTTTGATTAGCCCATGGTGAGCTAGCTGCTCTGAATTCCCTGCTTGAACCTTAGTTTTGGAGTCAATAAGGGACTGTAGGAGGAAGTAGGGGATGCTGAGCTTCTGAGGTGCTGGAGTGTCCATGCCATACCTTAATTCATGGAGAATTCTAAAGTGATAACCATAGACAATGTTGTACCTCCCTTCACAAGAGATGTATTTGATTATTTGATAGCTAACCTCATCCCAAGGGTATGGTATACTAGCCCTTCTCATGCTATTTTTATCCTCTACAGGGGTTTCACTATTTTGGAAAAAGTTTTTCTTAGTAGCCTGGCCAATTGGTTTCTCATCCTTAATCCAAGGTAGTCCAAGAGGAAGGGTAGTGACCCTACTGATAAATTCAGGGATTATCTCCATGGAAATACCTCTAAAGGTGATAGTGGCATGTGTTCTTGTGTGAGGGACCAAAGAGTGGGCAAATTCTTGGGCAATCTCCTCATCAAACCCTCGGAATTTATTAAAAAAGTTTATCCAATTTGCTCTTGTGAATATTTCCACTACTTGCGGATGTGCATGGAGCCTCATGGAGTTAGTGGGCTCCTTTCTCATAAACCCTCTTGTCATTTTGTTTATACTCTTTTGGGAAACCAAATGTGGAGATGGAGACAACAATTTTTGAGAAAAACAAAGAAACAAAGGAGACTATGTTTTTTTAAATAAGCAGATTTTTATTTTTATTTTTTATTTATTTTTTTTATTTATTTTTTATTTATTTATTTATTTTTTTATTTTTTTTTTTTTTTTTTAATTTAATTTAATTTTATTTTTAATTTTTTTTTAATTTATTTAAAATTTATTATTATTTATTATTTATATGTATTTTCTCCTCTCCTAAGGACTTTATCTCCTCCTTAATTTTGAACCATTTCTTTCATATATTGATATTCAATGGGGGCATGCATGGAACCTACCTCCTTAGACCAAAAATCGTGCTAAAACTCATGTTTTCTCCATTCAAAACAACTGATTGTCCCTCTTGTAGAAGCATGTTGTCCCTCTTGTAGAATTCCTATAGGTGCTCCTGTAGAAAATGCCGAGAGCAGGAATATGGGAGACATCGATGGAGGACAATGGTTACGAGGCTGTGGGGGCACAAGGAGACTGTTGTAGCTAAGTTACGAGGAGAGAATGAAGGAAAAGGTGGTGAGAATGCTTGAGGAGGAGTACTTATTACCCTTTATGGATATTTCTGGTGATGAGGGTGAGCTGGCAAAGTATATGTTGGCCATATTCGGACCGTTGGTCCCCACCTACCTTGTCATCATGGCCCCTCCTCATAATCATCCCTCATGATTGCATCAGAGTTCACACTTCCTCCACTACCTGTCCTTGACATCTTTCTTGAGTTGACTGTGTGCACGTATGGGTGACATCTTGGATGAGTGGAGTCAACTAGATGAAGGTGGCCAAGTTAACTAGCTACCTTTCCCTCGTTCAAACTCAACCATCTCATTGATTTTGTATGACTTCTAATTACACAAATGCAAACAGAGGAGCGAGTTAGTTACTTACCTGTGATTCGAATGTTTTTGCTGTGAGGTGCTGTGGCTCCCTCTCTGCTGCATGCCTTTATTTATTTTGATGCATGTTGTCTGCTTGCTGGTGTGTGGCTGTGTCTGAGCTTCAGGTGCCTTCTTCAACCTTCATGTGTGAATTCTTTTGCTGCTGGTGCTGGGTTTTGGTGGGATCAACTGCTACAGGAATTCCTACAGGAGCTCCTGTAGCTGTTTCTCCCCTTGAAACTTTAGCTTCTTTCTGTGCTTGGAGCTTTGAGGATGATGCCAGAAGTGCAGATAGAGATGGAGAGGTAGTAGGTAGGCTTCAGGTGAGGTGGATGGTGCTGCTTCCTCTCTTATTTTTGTTTTCTCTTTTCCTGAAAAACTGTTTTTCCTGTTTTTTTCTTGGACAGGAAGAATAATGATGCTTGGGGTGTGATGTAGGCTTGGAAATGATGGAAAGGAGGTTTGAAGACTATAGGAGGGTTTATAGGTTCTTCATGAAGCTTCCCTTCTCCTCAAACTACCTTTTATATCCATTTCCAGCTCTCTGTAATTCCTACAGGAGCCTCCTATAGAAAACACAGAGCCTCGTTTAGAAAACACAGTTTTTGAAAAACAAGCATATTAGGGTGAAAGAAATGTCAGAAATGATGGAGAAAAGTGTGGAGAAGATAGGATAGGTGTTGGTGTGGATGTCAAGGTTCCCTTGGCACCTTCTTCT
This sequence comes from Pinus taeda, assembly GCA_000404065.3. Taxonomy (NCBI): domain Eukaryota; kingdom Viridiplantae; phylum Streptophyta; class Pinopsida; order Pinales; family Pinaceae; genus Pinus; species Pinus taeda. The sequence goes on from APFE030322199.1 coordinate 154,261, forward strand.
CCTTCCTGTAGTCCTCATGCAAACCTACAATGCAAATGACAGTTCATTTTTCTTTTTCCCTTTTCTCTGTCTCTTTTTTTTTTTGAAAAAAACTAGGGTGCCTCAGGGAGGTTTTCACCATAATTTCCTGCCATGGGCGCCTCCAAGGGAGGTTTTAACCTAGGGATCTTATTATTTTTTCTCTCTTTTTTTTTGACATCATTGGGCCGCTTCAGAAGATGTTTTCAACCTAATGATGGGACTCAAGCGCCTCATGGAGGTTTTCACTTGAGTCTTTATTTTTTATTTCTCTTTTTCTTTTTCTTCAGTGAGTGGGTGAAGTGGAGGCTAAGACATGCTCCACTACCATCAATGTCTTATTCAAATCTTCAATGATCTCTCGCTTGGATAGGGGTTTCTTGTAGACTTTCAACCGATTTCCATTGACAAGCATGGGGATGGCTTCGTCATCAATGGTATCGATCAGAATTGAACCATTGTCATTGCATTTATCCACAGTGTAGGGTCCCAACCATCTTTTCCTCAGCTTGCCTTTGAAACCTTTGTATCCTGAATCATAGAGCAGTGCCTAATCTCCCTCTTCTCCTTGATATTTTTTTCATGCCATATCTTTCTTTGAAGTTGAACTACCTCTGTAAGGAGAAGGGCATGCAATTTGTGTTCATCCAATCCACTGAGCTGAAGTAATATTTCTTTTTGTGCATGGCTGAGGTCTAGGTCCAGCTGAGCTTCCATCCTTAGGGTATTGAATTCAAATTCTATTGACAGCAAAGCCTTCTTCCCATAGACTAGTTCATAGGGTGTGAGCCTTGTTGTGGTCTTCCATGTTGTGTTGTAGGCCCAAGTGGCCTCAACTAATCTGTTTTCCGAGTATTTTCTACTGTTGCTCACTACCTTGGTCAGGATCCTTTCCAATGCTTTGTTAGTGACCTCCACCTGCCCATTGGCTTGTGGATGGTAAGGGTTGGAAGTCCTGTGCTTGATTCTATGATGTGTGAGCAGGTCTTCAATCAAATTGGAAGTGAACTGACTACCTTGATCTATGACCAACTCTCTTGGATACCCAAACTTGTAGAATATGTTTTCGTTTAAAAACTCAGCTACTTTTTCCTCTGTCGTTGCTTTGATTGCTCTTGTCTTTGCCCACTTTGTCAGGTAATCGGTGCACACAATGATGTATTGTTTCTACTTTGAAGGAGGGTTGATAGGATCCACAAAGTCCATGCCCCACTTCTTAAATGGCTCAAAGGTCACTTGAGGTTGCATGGGCATCTCATCCTTTGGAGTAGGTTTCCCCATCCTCTGACACCGATCACACTAGCTAGTATATCTCCTCACATCCTGATGAAGAGTGGGCCAGTAGTAGCCTGTTTGCAATATCTTGAAGGTAGTTCTTTTTGCTGCAAAATGACCTCCACAAGGCCCATCATGACAGGTCAGGAGGATGTCAAAGACTTCCTCCTCCATGACACATCTTCTCAAGATATGATATGGGCCAAGTTTGAAGAGATTTCCCCCAATCCAGGTGAAAGGGGCACTTTTCCTTACTATCTTGCTCTTCTCTTTTGAGGACAGGTGTGGTGGGAACTGTGTTGAAACCAAGTAGTTTGCTATATCAACAAACCATGGAGAGAGAACTGATAGAGCAAATAGGTGTTCATCTGGCATTTGGTCATCCACCATTCCTTCTTCACCTGCAGGCAAATTTACTCTAGACAAAAAGTCAACAACAACATTTTCTTTACCAGGCTTATCAATAATGGTCAAATCAAACTACTGCAATAAAAGAAACCATCTGATAATGCAAGCATTTACATTTGGTTTGTTCATTAAATATCTAATTGCAGCATGATCAATGTGCACAAAGGTTTGATAGCATGTGATATAATGTCTGAATTTGTTTAAGGAATACACAACAACTAGGAGTTCCTTCTCGGTCATTGTATAGTTTAACTCTGACTTTGGCAAGTTTTTGCTTATAAAGTATATGGCATAAGGTAAATTTTCATAAATTTGTCCTAAGGCTGCTCCTATTGCTTTTTTTGAAGCATCTGTGTGAATGTGGAAAGGTAGGGCCCAGTTTGGGCCTCTGAGAATTGGGGCAGTCACTAGCTAGCTCTTCAAGGTATCTAAGGTTTTTTTACAGTTTTCCGACCATATGAACTCAACATCTTTGCCAAAGAGGCCAAAAAAAGGAGAGGCTAGCTTGCTGAAATCTTTAATAAATCTTTTGTAATATCCGGCTAAGCCTAGGAAACTTCTGACATCTCTCACCTTCTGAGGAGGTGGGACCCTTTGGATGATGGCAATTTTGTTTGGGTCCACCGTGATTCCTTGTTGAGATATTGCATGACCTAACACGGTCCCTTCAGTCATAAAAAATTCACATTTTTCCTGACTGAGGGATAGGTTCATCTCAATACAGTTGTCTAGAACTTTTCCTAGGTTAGATAAAGCTTCTTGAAATTCTGAGCCATAAGGAGTAAAGTCATCCATGTATATCTCTATTGCATCATGACCTAATTTAGAAAATATACTCAATACTGCTCTTTGGAAAGTGGCTGGAGCGTTGCACAAACCAAAAGAAAGGACCCAATATGCAAAGGTACCCCAAGGACAAGTGAAAGTGGTCTTATCTTGGTTTCCCAGGCTGATTTGAATCTGGTTGTACCCGCTAAACCCATCTAGGAAAGAGAAAAACTTTTTCCCTGCCAGGCCGTCTAACACTTGATCTATGAAAGATAAAGGAAAATGGTCCTTTTTAGTGGATTTGTTCAATTCTCGATAGTCAACATAGACTCTCCACTTACCATTTTTCTTTGGCACTAGCACCAAAGGAGAGACCCATTAACTGTCAGAGATGGGATAAATGAATCCTGCATCAAGCAATTTCTGTAGTTCTTCCTTAACAATATCTTTGAGTGCTGGATTCATCCTCCTTTGAGGCTGCATGACTGGTTTGCAATCTTCATTGTATATATGATGAGTATATACTGAAGGGTGCGCTCCCTTCATTTTCTTATAACTCCAAGCGAAGGCATCTAGATGTTTTCTCAGCAGGCTGCATAGCTCCTTCTCCTTGGAAGTATATAGGGATGGATTGATTTTCAATGTTCTTTATGGGCCGAACTCTATATTTTTGACACTGGGAGGAGTAGGATTGGCCACACAAAGATCAGTTGAGGGGCTATTTTTGGTTTCTCTTACTATGTCTTCTAATGGTGATATACTGGGAAGTGGGTTCTGAATCAAATTTTCGATCATATCATCCTCATCTTGCAGTTTCCCCCCATGGCGGTTTCTAATGTACAAAGTGGTGCGGAATAAACTTCATCCTCATATTCCTCATCCAACCAAAGAGGTAGATCATGTTCTAGCAAGGGTTGGGCAGGAGGGTATAGGATTAATTGATTGGACATGTGCCCATTCTTTATGGTCATGTTCCCAGCTCGACCGCTGATGTAGGCATCGACTGTAGCCAACCAAGGTCTTCCCAAAATGAGAGGATACCCAATTAGCTTTGCCTTTGGCTGGAGAACTAAGAAGTCAGCATGGTACTCCCACGAATCAATGGAGACCATCACATCTTCCACAATCCCCTCAGGGGTCACTGTGGAGCAGTCTACTAGCTGTAGCACTATCATGGTCTTCCTCAAGGATCCTTGGAGGTTGAGTCCTTTGTCATCACATTAATGGCAGCTCCCAGATCAATCAAGGTATGCGGGATCATTGTGCCATTGATGTGGACATCAACTACTGGGCTTCTAGGGTCCAAATATTTTGGACAGATTACCTACCCCAACATCAGGTTGGACAGTTGTCCTATGACATTGATGGTTGGTGCATCTCTCTTGTGCCTTCTTGGATGCCTAAAGCACTTCTCTTTAATCAACCTATTGTAGATAGGTACATCTTTTATGTTGTGGAGAAGTGGTATCTTTACACATAAATGTTTCAATTCTCCCAGGAGTTCAATCTCTTCTAGGGTAGGCTGGACTATTATGGATAGTCTCTTAGGAAAGGGTGGATTTGCTTTAGGTTCGCTTTCTTCCTAATCTTTCTCAAACTCCCTGGGTGGAGGCTGGATATCTGGGAGAACTTTCCCAGATCACAAGTTGATTTATTGAATCTCCATAGCATAAGTTGGGCATGATGGTTCCCCACTATACACTTGTTGAGCCTGTCTGTTGTTTGGGTTCGGATGTGGCTGGGCAGGCATTTGGGTTTTCCTTGGTGGAGTAGAAGGTATTGATTGTGGTTGGGAAGGTGGTGGAGGCATAAGAGTGGGAAGAGATTTGTATTGTGGCCTCCACCCCTGATGAGATGCATTCCACTGAGGCTGTGGCTAGGCATAGGATTGAAAAGAATGGGTGGCTGGTTGGGCATGATATTGAGATGTGAAGGACCAAGGAGGTGGTGTGGACTAGGAAAGACGAGCAGGGGGACCCTAAGAAGGTATGGAGGGCTCTTGGTTGGGGTTGTAGTATGCTTGAGATGTCCCTTGCATCCCCTGCTGGTATGGTCTAGGTCCAAGCAGCCTTCTTTGGTTTATGTAGTAGAGTTGTTCAGTGACTCCCTCAGCCCCTTGATATACAAATTTAATTCTGGGCAAGGAATGGCACTTATCTTTAGGATGATTTTCTTCACAGACTGAACAAACCTCTATAGAATTCAATGGGCATTCATTCCTAAGATGCCTCCTGGTGCATCTAGGGCAAAAAATGGCCAAAGCCCTCTATGCTTCCTCTTGTTTTCTTTTGATATGTAAGGTGTCCATTTGCATGGCAGGAGTCTACAACATCTCACTCTTGAAGTCTTCCAGCATGTTCCCAATTTCTCCTTTAATGGATGAGTTGGAGGAAGAGGTATTGGCTATGGGGTGAATTGCCCTACCTTTCTTTCTGGCTGCCCTAGAATGATTTCTAAAAACAATCCTTATGTCCTCATAGGGTAGTTGGTAGATGTCTCCCCCAACCAGCGGATGGAGGGTGTCTAGAAGATCTTCACAGATTCCCCTGAGCAGGACCAACTTCAGAGACTCAGGGTTAAGTGTACACCCGACCCTTTTGTAACTGAGCTAGAACCTCTCTTCATAGTCTTCCAGGGACTTGTCACTTCCTATGGTCATTCAGAATATTTCTTCTTTAGTATCTTTTGACCTACAATAGTCTCGATACTTGTTGTTAAAGGCTTGCTGCATCTGAGCCCAAGTTGTGATGCTATTGCCAGGTAGTCCCATGAACCAGCGTAGTTTTGCATCCTTGAGAGTAGAAGGGAACAATTTCAACTTTTGCTCATCTTTTGCATAGTAATAAGTTCGACAGATCACAAAAAACTCGAACAAGAAGGTGTTAGGATCTTCTGTAGTCAGACCATGGAAATGAGGTAGGGCAGAAGGGCTTATATTCTTCATTTTGGTGTCCCCATTGGTGTCCCGAATGGGAAAGGTACCCTCTATTCTCTCTCCATTCCCCCTAGCATTTATGTTTTCAGCCATTGGCTCCAAAGGAATGTTTTCTTCTTCTTCTTCCCCTATAGGTTCTTCAACTATGTCTTGTTATTCACCTACGGTTTCTTCTTGATCACAGTCATCGAAGAAGAGAGAAGGCTGGCTATGTGAAGCAATGGGGGGTGTTGGGCGAAAATTTTCCTGAGTTATCTCTATTCTTACGAGGCATGAAAGGAAATCTTTTTGGTTGCTTTTTGTTTCTTTTTTCCCCACACTAATAGTACCTGCAAAACTGAAATTGATTGAACAAAAAAAATTGCAAATAACTAAAATGAACTTACTGAAATGGAAATTTGCAGAATTGAAAAGGAAATCAAGGAAATGCAGAACTTGAAAGGAAAAGAAATGACTAGTCTACTTTTGCTGAAATGAACTATTAGCAGAATGCTGCACTAGGAAATAGAAGAAAGTAGTAATCACAAAATACTTTGATGCTTCCCCGGAAACGACGCCAAAAAGTGGTGAGCACCAGTATTGTAGCAATAATGTTGCAACTCCTGGGCTACCTACTTTACTCTTATCAACCCGGTAGTTCATAACAAACTTGGAAGCATCGGTGTTGTATGCACAAGTACTAGTTCTTACTGATGGTTGTCACTTGGTCAGCTAACGCAAGATCACTAGGAGCTCAAGCCAACTTCTATGGATTCTAGAAGAAGCTCTATATGTGATGAAAGGAGAGAATGATTACTCTACAAATGCTACTCTAACTACAGAAAGGAGAAAGACTGAAATGTAAAGCAAGCCTAGTAAACCCTAATTAACCAACTAATCCTAATTTTGCAGAAAGCACTATGAAAACCATGAAAGGAATGCCATTACCTACTCAAAGAAGTAACAACATCTAACTATGCTATTTCTGGAAGTAAATAAGCAAAGAATATATTTTTGGATTTTTATGTATCTTTATGTGAAATTGACATGCATGTAATTTATTGTGTGTGAGTGTGGCAGTGAATGGGTGGCGTTGAAGGGTGGTTTTGGTACTTTAGAGGATGTAGGATGGTGTGGATGGGCCCTAAGAGGTCTTAGGTGGCCTTCTAGAGGCTTTTCCCACACTTGGCCTTCAAAAGAAATCCTACAAGAAAATCTACAGGAGGACACTGGAAATCTACAAGAGGAAAAGCAACGTTCTACAGGAGGCCTAAAGGAGGAGTCCAAGATAAGTTTTCACTATTTTGAGGGTGTGAGAGTGGGTGAAAAAGGTGGATGAAGGTTGGAATGAGGTGTTAGGGTACCTATGGTCTACCATGAACCATTAGGAGAGAGAAAGATGATTGGATTTGCTCAAGGAGAGAGGAAGAAGTTCTATGGAAAATGAAGGAAACTAAGGCAGAATTGAGGTGAGGTTTGGGAGACATGTAGGGCATGGATCAGATGGAGGATGTGATGGATGATAAGCTAGCCTACTATAAGAAGAGATCTACTGCAAAGTAATTGACAGTCAACCAATAAGATCAAGCAAGCAATGAAATGAGTGAATCTAGAAAAACAGGGTTTTGCACCAAAATAGTCTAAACTATGATCTATGAAAGGAAATGTTGAGAAATGCTGCAAGAAAGGAAAGCATGAAAGAAGAATACTGCAAATCAAGAAGTGTGCATGATGAAGAAGATCTACAACAAAGCAAAGCTGGACTATTAACATACTAAAATGCTGCAAACACTAGAAGTCCTATGAAGGAGGAAAATATGTGTTTTTGGGGCAGCAAGAGGGTCTTTGCCTCAAATCATGGTCCCAAATGGAGGAAGAGAGGCCAAGGCACTGTTTCTAGCCTTTTGAATCTTCTCTTTATCACTGCTTAACCTGCTATAGAAAGCAAAAATCGAAGCAAACTATTGAATCATCAAAAGCAACCTATGCTTAACCATTAAAAGAAATACATTTAACAACAACCTAATCTACAAATTGAAATAAAACCTACAAATACAAGTAAAGAGGAGCTTAGCTTCTTGGATTGGGCCCTAATCTAAGATCTTCAGCCCTCTAAGGTAACTCAGTGCTAGCTCAAAAAGGATTCCATCTTTATTATCAAAACAATAGCAAGATTACATGAAACTATCACAAAATAATAAGCTCGAAGTTGAGCAGAGTTTACGTAAGAAAAAGTCCAACAAAAATCCAAACCTAGTGAGGCCCTAGGCCTCTCTACTTATACAAATGAAGCTACCAACAACTTCCTTAAAATCAGGGAGGCTTGGCTCCAAAAACTCGAGATAATCAGTAGTCATCCTCCACTTGCTCAGCTGCCTTCTAGTGCATGATTCGACTGCTTGTACTCCCAGCTGAATAAAGGGGAATTCGAAGTGAGGAGTAATAAATGAGGGGGATTCCATCCTATAAGTCCTGTCCTCTATCTACTTTGAGTTATTGCTGCCATTTTTCCACTGGATCCTTGTCTTTGACTTCGAAAATCATCAATAATCTGCATTAAATACACATTAGACCACATGGCACAATAACTAACTCAACTCACTCTATAAGCATAAATATAATCAGAAAATCATGTAATAAGCTAAGAGAATGGTTGGTTTGACTAGTTTAGGAGGTAAAATGAGCCCATAGAATTACCCATTTATGAGGCTCATCAATTAGTGTGTCATTCATTTTTTGTGCAGCGTGGTTTTGTGTGATAGTTTTCAAACAACTTTCCTGTTTACTATGCTTTTCTTACTTTGCAGATGTTTGTGACTCCCCACATTGGTTTTGCTGATGGATCTTGCTGTAGTACCCAAAACCTATCATCCATGGCATGGGCTATCTATGACCCTAACGGTGAGTTGATTGACCTTCAAGGTATCTGTTTAGGTTGCACAACTAACAACATTACTGAATATAGTGCAGTCATCGAACTATTGTCAAAAGCCATCACTCTGGGAATCATAGAACTGGTTGTCAATCTAGATTCACAACTTGTCTTCCTTCAACTCAACAGGAAATATTCCGTCAAAAACCCTCAAATATTGAGAATGTATCTCCATATCCATATGTTGGAAAGGCATTTTTATTACATTATATTCCTAGATGCATGAATACATTGATAGTTGCATTAGCTAATCATGTGTTGGATAGACATTTACGAAACATGTAAAAGATAAACAAACCATTTTGTACCATAGTAGACAGGAAAGTACAACATACATACATATATATATATATATATACATACATATATATATATGTATATATATGTAATAATATATATATATATAAGATATATATACATTATATACATATATCATACATAACCATACAAACATACATCATACATACATACATACAATACATACATACATACATACATACATACATACATACATACATACATAACATAATACATAACATATTATAATAATTATATAATATATATATATATATATATAATATATATATATATATATGGTGATAATGTTTGATACATCAGAACCCCAAAAAAATAATATGTGTGTCCAAAATAACATCAGCGGCTTGCAGGCCTCATATATCCGTGGCACGCAGGCCTCAAAAAATGTAAATGCTGGACCTAGGAACTAATTAGCATGGTGATCGTGGTAGCATGATACAACTCGTGCAACACGAGTCAACAATCAGTGAATACGATCTGAGACTCCCATCGTGTGTCTCTGGTATTGACGAGGAATGTCTCCTACCTGAGCATACTCTAGGATGCCACGAGTCAACCCCTCAAGGTTCCTCACAATCTCCACCTCGTTGTCACTCCCTTCCTCATAAAGAGTGACGACATCAATAGGACGGGGGACGGGCCTGACTATTGGGGACATCCCAGCAGGCTGCTCTGGTCCAACGTCTGCATTAATAAGAGAAATATTATAAGCACATATATACCAAAAACAATTAAAAATCTCAAAATTAAAAAGTTGATTTTTTAACTTCATCGTTGAAATGCTCCTCATTTGGTAAGGGTATATCTGTATCTTCACGAAAGTCAATGCCACTGTATGGCTAGTCCTCCACGATGATTTTTTGTTGTCGTAGCCATGGAAATAATGCAGGTTGGTATGACATGTGCTGACCCCCAGTGATCCTGGGCATAAAATGACTCCAGTGAGCCATTCACGGATCGTGTGACATAGGAGGATCTACCTCAGTTAGCTGATACTGGAACAATGGTACTCGTTCCAAGAAGAAGGTCACAAGTATAGATCCGAAGCAAAATTGCTTCAAATTCCCTGCCTTGACTTTGGATAGCTAGCGCTTGATGTTCATCTTCATCGCCTCTACCCAGTTGAACATCGTAGGAGCTCTGCAGTCAATAGCATAAAGGAACTTCAACTTGTTAGTCTCATGTTCTGCCTGGGACCCTGCCACTCTATTGATAGTCAACAGAAGCACTCTCAGTGTCAAATCCCGAACACTGGAAATCTCTATCTTCCCACTTTTGGATTTCAGGGCCTCAGGACAGTGTTCGGAAATCAAGGAAGATATGCTTGTCCCAATCGGTCGTGACCCGTAAAAATTCACTGGTTCCCCTCTGTGGGATAGTCCAGTGATGAAGTATATATCTGAAGTTTCCAACTCTAGCTCCTAGTCGCTAATGAAAAAAACCTCCCAATTAATGTCCCAGAGACTAATCAGGTATCGAAGCAACTCGGGCTCACGCTGCATCCCTGGCGTGAGAAAGAATTTGAGGAGCTCGCAAGCCCTCAAAGCTTCCAGGCAATTTGGGTCATTCATTGCCTGGGTGTCAACATCCTCATACTCCCGTTCTTTCTAGTCCTCCATTTTCAGTGATTATTTCCTGCAAAAGCCATTAATTTGAGTCAAAAATCATCCTTAGCTAATAAAATTTAAGTTTAAACGGTGAATTTTTGAGAAAATAGGGTTTTTCCCCATTCACGGCGCCGATGCGTTTGTTTTAAAAATAGTTGCACCGATCGGCGTGACTGGCTTTGTTAATCACCCCCGGCCAGTGTGATTCCGTGTCCGGAAATCACACCGATCGAGGGCGATTTGTTTTTTCAAAAACCCCCTCAGAAAACTAAAAAACTGGTTAAAAACAGAAATAAAGGACATGAAAATGGAGCTCAGGGCTTTAGCTATTACCTGGAATTGGCGGCTCGTCGATTGACCTCCCGATCTCCTGCAATTTGCTTCGGAACAATTAGGGCAAAAGTGAGTAAGAAGTTTTCACAGCAAAGGTAAAATGGTAGATGGTAAAAATATATTTACTTTTCCCCTTTTTTATTCATTTTTTCATGAAAATATCAGGTTTTTGTAAATATTTTGACCTATTTTGCCTTAAGAACTTGATAATACACTTTACCTTATTTGTGTAGCGACAGATGATGGATGTTTGACAATGATGATGAGTCACGTTTTAGCTCTTTTCTCGACTCGTTAAACTCATATGAAAAGATTGTCGAGTGTTTTTCCCTTTTGACTTGTAAAAGAAAATAAAATGGGGGGTCTACTTTCAAGCTCTTTTTTGACCCTTTAAAAGTGAAAAGATGGCTGAGCCCTTGTCGTTTCAAACTCGTTAACGGATGTGAAATGTCATGTGCCCAATAGAAGTTTACCCCTTTTTCGGGCTGGGAGGCACTATTTATAAAAAAGGTACTCCTTGAATGAAATGGTCAAGTGGTTCTCTCAAGTATTGTTTTCTACCTTTTCAGGCTCGAGAGACACAAATGTACGAAAAGGGACCATGTGGAGTTTTCTTTTACGTGTCTTTTACAAACTCTATAAACATGACAAAAATATTGAGTTACACCTTTGTCAGACTCGTTAAACTATTAAACGACATCGGATTCATCACCATGACGAACATGAGCTTCTCCTTCCTAGGGCTTGTTAAACTTACTAGGTCAGATTCATCCAAAGGAAAAACTTACAGTGCAAGGATATTCCATCTCCTTCAAGGTTGTGATTAAAAAATAATTGGGGTACCTACCAGGATTGGTGGGGGAAAAATTGGAAATCTATCAGTTGTGTCGACAGCTCACTCTTTAATATGACACTCTTTGCCTTGTTTCGGGTTGGGATATCCTCCTTTGTATCATTGACCTCCTTGGGTTTGGGCCGTTCATTTTTCCTTCCATTTAATCTCTGCCACGTCATCATGACAACCAATCCTATGGATTCAAAAGCTGCCAAACTTCTAGTTGTGTCACTGATATGTTCAAGAGTTGTCCTTCTGCAGTTACACTTACCTCTATTTCTCTGTATCACCAAAATCATTTTGCATCCTTTTGTCTCGTGTCAATGATATGGGAAACATTATGGCCCTCCTTCGACATGGTCTCTTTCCATCGACTTCAGCTCATTATCCGATAAGTTGACCGAGAGACTCCTTTTTGGTACCTTAGAGCTTGCATGCCCTAATGGCAAGTTCTTCGCACTCGACGACAAGTTCACATCATTGGCTTTCGATCGAGTGATTTCATGGGTGTTCGAATTCAGTTCCTCTATTCACATTCAGTGGATTATGCTAATAGTACCTTGAGAAGCATTGTCATTATTGGTGGTTTCTCTCGCGTTTGTTAACAATTTACATCATTGACTGGTAATCAAGCGACTTTCTAGCATGTTTGATGTCAACACATCTATTCATATGTTATAATTTGTACTTTGATCGGGTTGTGTTGGAGTGCAAGACCCTGGAATTAGATCACAAAAGTCCAGGTTGTGAAGTGATGTGACATGGTTATGTTCATATGCATGTCTCTTTCATATGGTTGGCTGCGACTAGACCATGAGTTATCATATGTGATCCTTCTCATTATTGGATGGCTGCGACCATACCTTGGTTTCATTATGATCCTATTTGACGGATGGCTGTGCTCATACCTATATCCATCTACATGATCATTCTTTGGATGGCTGCATTCATGCCATGATTCATGTATCATTTGATAGAGTTCTCAATTATGTATATGTATCTGTACTTGCTTGCAAGTTTTCTGACGACAGGCTACGGTTTCCCGCACTGATTCATAAACCATTTCATCCCTCACTCTAGCTCAACCTTCACGCTTTAGGGGGCATCTATTACACATCACTTTTTCATTGTCCTTGTACTCCCCGTTCCTTGATCCTGGAGGACCTATACAGTGAACCCTACATGATTTCCCTTCATGAAGAAACCCCGATTGTGTCCCTCTTCATGAGCAGACCAATTCCCTTTTGCACCATTTCCCCTGAAACTTCTGTTTTGCCCAATTTACAAGACTGACACTAATGACCTTTGTCTCCCCCGCACTGATGTGTAGAGATTAGCACTATCCCTAGCACCAATTAGAGCAACTGAGTTGTGTTCCAGTCATGACAGTCCTGTTATGGAAAGTTTTTTAAATTAGGAACCGAAGCTTCCAGCACTAGAAGCTTCGTAACGGAAGTCTGGTAAATGGTTTGGTCAGATGGGGTTGAGGATGTCAGTTTGGGCTCCTTTCCCCTATAATGATGGAACTATCTCAAGGGATAAGCCCTTCCCCCATGAGAAGAGGATCCATCTCCCATCCATTCATCCTATATAAACCTCCCTTCTTCCCAAGCACAAGCTAATGTTAATGTTGGTGTGTTAGTGCTATTTTGGTTTGGAGTAAACAACAAGCTATTCTAAGTTGTAGCTATCTAGTTGTGTGAGGGAGAAGTGTGATTTGGTTTGGAGTGAAGCATAAAGGGAAGAGCCTTAAAACTATTGTGGATTGATGCCATCATGGAATGCTAGCAGAAGTGTGTGGGAACCTAGTCTTGTCAGAGGAGGACTGCAACATCAAGAAAAATGGTTGTAATCTCTCTTTGATATTAATATATGCAACTATCGATTGATTTCCTACATGATTTGTCATATTACATATACATGGTTTAATGTTTCTTAACTTGTTAAGTAGGTTGAATTAAAATTTGTCTATTATCACATTTGTTGTCTGATGTTGTTTACTTGTTTCAGGTGCTTGAAGAAGGAAGTGAGAGATAGCTGGAGCGAGCAAGCAAGGACATCATCAAATGGGATAAGCATACCAAGAGGTAGGCCCTCTTGATTGGTTCTAACCTAAGGAAGTCTTCCATAAAATGTATCTGTTGTGGCTAGACCCATTATCGGGCTAGAGGAATTTGTTTGTGTTGACACTTATAAATTTACTTCACCACAAGAGGGTCATGAGGATGAAGAAGAGCAACATATAGAGACCCTCAATAATTTCAGTGAACCAAATATTGAAACCCTCGGTTCTTTCGAGGAATGGGGTACTTGAACCCCCACTGTTTTAGAGAAATGGGGTACTGAAGCCCCACTGTTTTAGAAGGGCAGGGTATTGAGACCCCTGCTGGTCTAGATGGACAAGGTATTGAGTTCCCTGAGGAACTGGAAGAACAGGGCATTAAAATCCCTAAGGAGTTGAGTGAACAAGGTATTGAAACCCTTGGCATGAAGATTGTGGAGGGAATCAAAACCCTCAGTGACAAGGAAACCCTGAGTGTAGAAACCCTCGACGACGTCATAATGCATACATTTGACGACCTTGACCTTGACGATGATGGGACCTGTTTCGAGTCTATTGTAGAGAAGAAATTTACACCTAAATATCTTAGCATGGTACCCTCTACTCTCTACCTCAACAGCCAAATAGTAGAATTGGAGTAGCAAGTTCATGACCTGGAGGCTTTGAACTAGGTCATGAAGGAACAAAGTTGGTAGAAATAGAGCGAGATGGAGCTACTTGCAGAGGTAAAAAGGCAGAAGAAGCAAGTAAAAGTGAGGAAGTATCGGGCTTCCAAATGCTACAAATTCCTGAAGAAGGTGACGAATCAGATAAGAAGAGCTCGAGGGAAAAAGACGAAGATAGTGAAAGAAGGAATAAGCATTGAAGTTCAGGGTTAAGAGCTGGTCACCCATTTTTGAGGATTTTTTTGCTGAAGGTAAAATGTTGTGTGAGGACACACAACAAATTAGGGATGGGAGGATCTTGGTGTACCAAATTGCCCTATTTTTACCCCATTTCTATAAACATTAATCTCTATTTTATCTCAAATTAAACCTCTCTTTCCTACACTAGTCCAAGATAACTACCTATTCCTGCATATGCTTTGTATTTTACATTAAGATTTATTAAAGTGCTTTATTAATAATTTTTACATAGATTTCATGCCTATTAAGTACCTCTTGTAACTTATGATAATTTTCTAGAAGTAATTGAGGAACTTAGTGTTAATTATGAGTTAGTATGATCAATGCAGGCACATTCCTGCACCACCACGATGATTGGTCCAAGATTTCCATGAGTTGTTTTTATTCCACATGGCCGTTTTGATTTATAACTCTGAGTTCGGTTGCTGATCAACTGAGGATGGATATCAGTGGCACACTATTAGGGATGTTTTCCAAGGATGGTCTACGGCCAGCGAAGTACATGTTCCATTATAACTGGTAGCCGATTTTGTAATGTTCGGTTGTTAGTCTGTTTAGCTGAAAGGCCTGAATAAGAAAATGACTGTAATTAGTGGAAGACGGCTAAGGCGGAAAGAATGCATAAAATATAGATTGTAGGTAGAAATAGTTAGCGATCCTTAGACTGTAATTTCATTTTTCTATGTAATCTGGTATTGCCCTCAGCTCGGGCTAGAATCACATTACTATGTACGTTTGCTGATCAAGTAATATAAGGAATATACCATGTTCTTCATGCACTGTGTTTAATTTATCTTTGATGCATATTTGAGTGTTGATTCTGTTCGTTTCTTAAAAGGGAAACGAGTTGGTTGGATAGAGCCCAACCAACCCAACTCATTTGACCCATCTCATTTACCCTTGCGCTTTTGTTATTTAGAAAGACTATGTGGATATTTCCCTTTGTAGTTGTGTGGTGTGAACAACTTTATGTTTATTTATGAAGTTCTGATTTAAATCTATTTTGGAGTTAAGTGTGAAAAGGATCCGTGGCTTGGGAGTTAATTGAGTTATTTCTTATTTCTTTTCTGTAATTCCTTTCTCGCATTTCTTTACTCGCAGTTCTTATCTCGATTTGCTTCCGCTTGGATCGTGCAGGAAGCCCTTTTCCTGTACCAGTGCATGTGATTTCTTGCACTCCAATTTAGTAATTTATTTTACAGCAAACATTACATTTCTTTCTCAGATTATCATTTCAGTTATTCTCATAAGCAAATGGGTTGTTAATTGTAGTAATTGTCTTCAACATTAAAAGTATATTTCTAAAGGATCTAAGAACAATTGCATGAATTTATCATAGACACATTATACTTTCATTTCATGCTTTATGACCAAGGAATATAAATACTTTAAGTGGATTGCTGAAGTTAGATGATACATGCAAGATCACTTAGACTACTGCTTTGATTACTTTGAGTTGACTTCATTTCTAAAGTTTACTTCCTTTGCAAGATTTAATTAATTAAAGCATTTCCTTTCCATAGATAATTTATCTCAGAGTTTCATTTGCAATTGCAATTCTTTTTCAGCACGTCTTTCAATATTTTTGAAAGTAAATTAGAAACTTGGTGAAGGAAACTTTGCCTCGGTGCAAGAGCTGGTCTCTTGTCATAGAAACAGAGTGCTCTAAGCCCTAAGGCTTAGAGCACCTCCACAAAGACATAAATCTTCAGTACGAGAGGTAAAATATACTTTTACACAGAGGCACTGTACCTGCACTAGTGCAAGCACATTGAAATAGTACGAGAACATGTTGTTGTGTAGAAGGAAGATCAAGAAGAAAACAGATCTCTACAATGGCCCACTTGTCAGACTGTTAGCCATCTATCTGAAGATAAATATAGCATTTCCTTCCAGCATTTAAGATTGCTTCAGTTGTGTGAAATATCCTTTACTTGATTTACTTGCAAATTGTTCTTTTATACTCCAACACTAGAGTTGCTTTGGTGTCAATTGCCTTTAAAGATTGTTTTCTGTTTGATTCTGCAAACATTTCCTTTAAGAAGTAGGATTAACAATAGGAAAATTTCATAACACTTCTGGAATTTCCTATGCTTCGTCTCTAAGTTTACGAAACCCTCGGGTTGACAATTAAGAGTTGAGGAGTTTGCTTAAGTGCAATTCCTGCACCCAACAAATTGTGTCTGCAACTGTCTACTAGGAAATTTATATTGCTGCTGACTCTCCTACTGAGCCTCCTTCTTTGTCATCAACACTCCTCTGCACTCCACATTATATGACTGAAACTGATTCTCTTGCTACTAAATATTATGGGTCCTCTTAGAAAGTTAATGATCCATGAGGAGAACGCCTCAATGGACCTTGCCCAAATATTTGCAACTTTGGGGCTAAGGATCTGCATCATGCAACCTCACTCCTAGAGGTATAGCTGCATGCATGGCGAAATATGATCTACTCATACTACTGTTGCTATTCCTCTACCGTTGCTTCCACACTGTTGTTGCGACCATTGTAATAATGAGTCTGATCTCCCTAGATCCTAAAGTACTAGCTTTCGTAGGGATGCTCTCTCTGAAACTAGACTCCCTCTAAGTTTCAATATCCCTATGGGAAATCTCCCTGCTCCACAATATACCAATATCAATGATCATAGCTCCTTTTTGTGTCACTAAACATTCTCATTGATTTTCCCACTAGTAGCCTTCTAGCTCCATTAAGAGGGCTACACATAGGGTCTTCTGGATCTGCCCTGAACTAGGGCTCCATAATTCTGCCTCTTAACAGCTAATTAGTTCTTCAATGATCAATGTATAAGATGACTTCAATGACTGGCTCTAATGTGAATCCTACTCTGATACCATATAGAAAGTTCTACAAATCTAGATCTGATACCATGTATAAATTATGATGTGTAGATTCGAAACTGCTCATGAAATTTACTAAATCACAAGAATTGAAGCTACTCTACTGATATGAGGAAGTTGATTCAAAATATAGAACACAAATCATATACATGCAATAAGAAATAATGCACATTTAACAAGTATTTTTCCTGGGGAAAGCAAACTACTAAAAACCCCAATGCCTACTTGCATTAAATCAGAAGAATATAGATGTATTACAATTTCTTTGCTCAACTAAGTACAACCTGCATGTGCATAACCTATTTCTCCTCACTGAGAATCTCTGACACAAACTTAGTCAATTTCTACCTCTTCTTGAGCCCCTATTTTCTTGCACAATTTTTGAGGAAATAAGCCCCTATTAATTAGGAATTTCCTCCAAAATGTTTGCGCAATTCCTTAGCGTTGATCACTTGACCTCATGCAACACCTGTACACTAAAATAGTTTAATGTTGTTGGTTAACTACCTTGGAATCTACACCACAACTGGGAAAATTGTATTCTTTGCATGCATGAGCTAATAATTAGCTAATTGATCAGTTAACTAGGTGATCTCTGAGTTAGACTGATGTCCCACTACTTAACTGACCACCAACTAGTTTTATTAATAGTTAGAACTAGTTTAACTGATTACAATTGAAATTAACTCAGTCTAGGCTCCTAAAATTTAGGAATCACTACATACAACTAAACTTCATGCCCTTAACTCGAATTAATTTAGTGAAAATCCTATAAAATAGGAATCAACACATGCAAAATGAACTTCAAATCATTAACTCGAATTGAGTGTTCTTAACTAAGTGAAAAGAGCCATGTCACCTCAGTTAACTCCTCAAAATTTTCTACTGGTGTGGAATTTCTAATTTCCTCAATTTAATCAAGTCAAAATCAAATTGACAATTTCTTGCCACATTTTTCAATAGTTGGTACCAATTATTTTTGTTTTATATTCTTAGAGGTTATATGAAATTCTCAATGGCTAAGGTCGCCATGCTTTTTTTTAGGAATACCCAGCTTCAATACTTATAGGATTTTATCTTTCTGTGTCCTTTTTCACAAGGGTTGATGGTTTTGGGGTCTTCCAACCAGATATACATTTATGTGATATGGGTTACTATAAATTTTAATACATATTTAAAGGTGGAATTCCCTGATCTCTAAGCTCTTCGGCTGAGAATCTTAATGATGCAATTCTTTTGGTTGTAGTACTATGCCCGTCCTAGCATTTCTAAATTGTTTATAGTCCATTTCAATACTTGATATGTCTTTATAATGTTCTGGTTATTATTCTTGTTTCACATGCCTAAATAATTTTTGGTTTAAAGATTTAGTTTACGATAGTTATCCAATTATTGTACTTTCACATGCCTTGATAGGTGACGAATTGTCAATATCTCTTGTTGCCTGTTATTTGTTTTTTGTCTATGTTGCATATAGCAAATGTTACTAGTACGTTCACTTCATGCTTTCCTTTTAGTTTGAGGCTTATATAACTTCTATCATTATCTTTTTGGTATGTAATGCCGACTGAATATTTGATTAATTGTTGTCTTTTGGTTTGAGCATTGATACAGGTTATTCTATTAAGCTCTATTTATTTCAATTAGTTTTCTGTGAAAATAGTAGTCTTGGGATTTTATTTTTGTGGTTCTAATTTCTCACCCAGTCATATTGCTCAGTAGAACGACGAAACTTGATTTTCTTTAAGGTTTTACTACCCATGCGATACTTGTTTCCACACAAACCTAGGTTCTAGACTACCCTTTGGCAAGTCTTGATTTGCTTCCCTTAGGGTTAACAAGTTCCCAACCATCCATTTTTAATTTTCATGGCTTAACTTTTCTTGCTACATGCCTTTCATCGCCCACACCCAAACATTTCCTTCCACTTGTTCTCAGAATTTTCCTAGGAGAATATCCCTATAAGTATCCTGCAGTGAAAGAACAATCAGATTGCTCGGGTATAATTTATAATTCAAATATCATCTATACTTATTATACCAACCACACATACACATATAATAAAAGATTTTATACAAGTACTATATTGAACTGCATACATATGCCAAGACAAATAACATGATACATCTTCATTCACGTGTATTTAATCTTCATATACATTCTCAAATAGATAACATGTTTCCATAAACTTCCTATTTCACTGATGAAGAGGTTCTCATACGATTTCTTGTACTTTTACAATCATTATACTTTTACAGACTTTGTAGATTTTAAGAAAAGAAAATAAAGTTAAAGTACTTATCTGTTATATTTTAATCTAGTCCAGAAACTCGTCTAAGAAGACCACTCCTCCCTACCAATGAGAACGACTATTACGTCCAATTCTCCCCTTGAGCTTCTCAATTTACAGAAAATTAGTTTGACAATGACCAATCACGGTTAGTTCTTAGGCATCAAGACTTTGTCTAGCCTAGAAACCACATATTTTCATTTGACTTAGAGCTTTTCATTGGTTCAAGACCAACTTAGGAAATACTCCCCAGGAAATGTCCCTCCTCACCTATATGGTGTTCTCTTCAAAATTTTCCTTCTTCTCTCTTAGGGTGCATTCTCCACTTTTTTCCTTCCCCAGAAAGAAAAACCCTTGTTTCCACTGAGATGTTCTAATATCTTGGAGATGAGAGAATATAACTATCGCTAACCATATGGAGATTGGAAATTATTTTTAGGGTATTTCCCATGCGTTTATGACCTTCAAAATAAACCAAAAATAAATAATAATAATATTTTTTAAGACATTAAAGTTTGTTTAGGCATTTAACTAATCCCATGAGTGATTAAGTTCGTAATAAAGTAAATGACAAAAGTTAAAAACTATTTACAACAACCTCAGGTGTTACATGTCCCCCACCTTATGTGTAACACCATCCCCGATGTTCAATTTCACTCCTAAAATAAACCAGGATATGCTTGCTGCATAAAGCTTTGATCCTCCCAAGTAGCCTCCTCTGGGCTAAAGTGCCTCCAATGCACTTTAACTTGAGTGATAACTCATCTTTTCAAGCTTCTTTCTCTCCATTCTAGAATATGTAGAGGTTCTACCTAGAACTCTTCGTCCTATTTGACCTGTCCAGCCAGTCATATACAAGTCATTAATTTATTTGTTTTTTAATCCAAAACATACATAAAAAAAAAATAAAAAAAAAATTCAACTTACACTTTACATGTACATCTTGCCAGTTAATGATATGTCTGGATCATATATATATTTCTTTAATAATGAAACATGAAACACATTATGGATTCGTATGTGACTAGGTAGTGCAATATGATATGCTAGTGGTCCAAATCTCTCCAAAATTTGGAAGGGTCCACAATAGTGTGGGTCTAACTTTTCACAACTCCCTCATCTCAAGGTGCTCTTTTTGGCTTTAATTCTCATATATACATGATCCCCGCCATGAAATTATTTGTAAGTTATCTTCTTGTTAGCGTAAGATTTTTGTCTATCTTGAGAAATTTTCAAAATTTTCCACACTTTTCTCATTGTCTGCTTCATCTCTACTAACATATCCGGTCCCAGTATTAACTTATCCTCAGGACTAATCCAGTTAATTGGTGTTCTACACCTCTTTCCATACAGTACTTTGAACAATCTCATGCTTATGGATTCATGATAACTATTGTTGCATGTCAATTCAACTAAGTGAAGGTATTCCTCCTACATGGTTGGTTATTGTGTTACATATATCCTTAGCATATCTTCCAGTACCTGATTCAATCGTTCGATATTCCCATTAGTTTGTGGGTGGTAGGCAGTGCTAAATTGAATTTGAGTACCCAATCTGGTAAATAAAGCCTTCCAAAATGCAAAAGTAAATTTCACATCCCTATCCGATACTAACACCCTAGGCATACTAAGTAATTAGAATATTTGTTTCATAAATATGTCTGCAATTTAAACAATCTTATAAGTGGATTTGACAGGGATAAAATGGGTTTTTTTTTCTTAATTTCTCCACCATACCATGATGGAGTCATTTTTTTCTTAGATATTGGTAGGCCTATTATCATATCTAACGTAATCATGTCCCATTTCCACTTAGAAATAGGTAGTGGGTGAAGCAATCTAGAAGGGTTCTGGTGCTCTGCCTTAACTTACTAACACTCTAAGCATTTGGCCAGGTATTTTGCGATATCCATTCTCGTACCAGGCCAAAAGTAATACTTGTTTTATTGGAGAATAATTTTTGATAACAGTGGTGGGAAATGTTTGCACTCGTATGGAATTCATCCAACATAAATTGTTTAAGAAAGTTTTGATTTGGTACATAATTCCCCCCTCTAAAAGTCAACAAATTGTCATCATTTATACCACAATCAGTTTGTTTCCTAGAATTTTGTTCTTGTTTGTTTTTCTACCACAAAAAATCATATTATGGATCCCTCATATTGGCCTCTTTAATCTACTTGGAAAGATTAACTTTTATTCGACTGAATGATACTTCATATACACAATGCAATTTTTTGATTAAAGCATCAGCCACATGATTCTCTTTCCCTTTTAGATGCTTAATGTCAAAGTCAAATTCACTTAAGAAGGTGATCCATCTAACTTGAGGTGCATTTAAATTGGGGTGTTTAAAGAAATTTGTTAAACTTCTATGGTCAGTCATTAAAATAAATGTTTTTCCCAGCAAATAATGTCGTCATACGTTTAGGGCATGCACCACCACTATCAGTTCCAAGTCATAAGATGAATATATCTACTCATGATCTTTCATCTTACAAGATTCATAAGCTATAACCCTACCTTCTTGCATAAAATATCCTCCAAAGCCTTCTTGGTATGCATCCGTGCAAACAGTAAATTCCTTCTCTGAGTCTACTACCTTCAACACTGGGGTTATAGCTAATAAATGTTTTACAAGCTCAAAGTTGTGATAGCACTTGTTGTCCATTTGAAAGCCCTTCCTTTTTTTTTGTAAGGAAGTGATAAGGTATGGCATTTTAGAAAACCCCTCTATAAATCGATGGTAATACACAACTAAACCCATGAAATATTTGATCTATGCAACATTTTTGGGTACAGACCATTGCATGATGTTTTTGATTTTCTCAGGATCTACAACTATTCCCTCCAAAGAAATAATATGTCCCAGATATTGAATTTGATCTTTATAGAAATCACATTTGCTAAATTTAGCGTATAACTGATTTTCCCATATGATTTGCAATATTATATGTAAATGCTCCTTATGTTCCTCCAAGCTCTTGCAATAGATCAGAATATCATCAATAAAAGACAAGATGAATTTGTCTAGGTAAGGATGAAAAATAACATTCATAACACTCATAAAGATTGCTAGAGAATTAGTGAGTCTGAATGGAAAAATGATAAATTCATAGTGCCTATAATGAGTTCTGAACATTTTTTTACAAATGTCTTCTTCCTTTATCCTAATCTGATGATAACCAGACTGTAAATAAACTTTAGAAAATACAGTGGCACCTTTAACTTGATCAAATAAGTCGTCTATTCTTGGTAATGGGTATTTATTCCTGATAGTTAACTTCTTAAGTTGCTTGTAATCAATGCACAGTCGTAAAGTCCCATATTTTTTCTTCACGAACAATACCGGGGCACCCCAAGGTGACACACTTGGGCAAATATACCTATGGTGCAGGTAAATTATTGATGCGGACAAAGACAATTCCTCTAGCCCGAGAGAGCAGGTCTAGCCACAAACAAACAATCTATGGAAATCTTCCTTAAGATAGAATCAAATAAGAGGGCCTACCTCTTAGAACGTTATTCCGCTTGGTGATGATCCTGCTTCCTTACTCCAGCTATCTTTAGTTTCCTTCCTTTGAATACCTGAGACAAGTAAGAGAACAACAACAACAAACGTGATAGCATACAAATTGCATTCAACCTACTTAAAAGGTCAAGGAATATTAAGCCATCAAATGTAAAATAACACTTAATGTAGGAAATCAATCAATAGTTGTATTCATAAATTCAGAAAGAGATTACAACCAATGCCTTTACGTTGCTGGTCTCCTCCGACGTATCCGGGT
This sequence comes from Pinus taeda, assembly GCA_000404065.3. Taxonomy (NCBI): domain Eukaryota; kingdom Viridiplantae; phylum Streptophyta; class Pinopsida; order Pinales; family Pinaceae; genus Pinus; species Pinus taeda. Next base: position 177,581 of record APFE030322199.1, read on the forward strand.
TCCCACACCTCTGCTAGTATCTCATGGATAGCCCCAACAATGGAAGTTTTAATGCTTCTTACCTTTAGTTTCAAACCAAACCAAACACACTATTCTCCCTCCACAAACATAAACTAGAAGGCTACAAGCTATGATATCTTGCTGGTTATTCAAGCTCCAAAAATACTAAGACTGAAACTACATCCAAAAAAACTAGCTCAGCTTGGGAAAGAAGGGGCTTATATAGCTTTGATGGAGGGGAGATGGTTCCTCTTATCATGGGAGAGACCTTATCTCTTGGTTTTGTTCCATCCTAAAAGGGGAAAGGAACCCAAACTAACTTCCTCAGCTCCATCCAGCCCAACCATTTACCAGACTTTTGTTACAAAGCTTCTAGACCTGGAAGCTTCGAATCCATATTTAAAAAACTTGCCAAAAGAGGATCGATGTGACTGAGACAAGGCTTAGTAGTGCTGATCGGTGCTAGTCCCAATGTTAAACTTTGCTAATTGGCACGGGGGATGAACTGGTCATTAGTGCCGGTCTTGTAAACTAGGGTAAAAGGAAGATTTTTGGGAAATGATGTAAAAGGGAAATGTTCTACTCATGAAGAGGGATATAATGGGAGTTTCTTCATGATGGGAAAACACATGAGGGTCACTGTAGAGGTCCTCCGAGATTATGGAACGGGGAGTACAGGGACAATGACAAAATGTTATGTAACAGATGCCCCCTAAAGCATGAAGGCAGAACTAGAGTGAGGAGTGAAATGCTTTACAAGTAGATGCAGTGAACCAGAGTCCTTCGTTAGAAAACCTTTAAGCAAACATACATGTAAATATATAAAATCTGATAGTCATGCCTAATAAACATGAGAGGCATATAACAATACATAAACCCATGGTATAGGTGCAACTATCCATCAAGAAAAAGATCATGTGCATGGATCCTCGGCATGGATGCAGCCATTTGATTGAAGGGATCATATGAAATAGATCCACGGCATAGGTGAAGCCATCTATCTAAAGAATCATGTATATAATCATGAATGACTCATTACTCCTTGCAACCTAGACTTTTGTAATCTAAGCCCAGGGTCTTGTGCTCCAACATGACCCGATCAAAGTACAAATTCTAACATTTGAATAAATGTGTTAAAGCTGAACATGTTAGAAAATCACTTGATTACTGGTCAATGATGTGAACCATTAACAAGCGCGAGAGAAACCACCAATAATGACAATGGCTCTCAAGGTACTAGTAGCACAATTCACGGGGCGTGAATAAGGAACTAAAGTCAAACACCTGTGAAATCATTCAATCGAAGGCCAATGATGAGAACCTATCATCGAGGGCGAAGGACTTGCCATTGAGGCATGCAAGCTCTAAGGTAGTGGAAAGGAGTTTCTAGATCAACTTCTTGGATAATGAGCTGAAGTCAACAGGAAGCGATCTACCGAAGGAAGTTCATAATGAATCCTTCATCATCAACACGAAATAGGAACACAATGAACGAGAGTAATCCAAGATGATCAGACAATGTACAGGTATGAAGACTTCTCTTGAACATATGGATGACACGACTTCGGAGTTTGGCAACATTTGACATCATAGGATCAAAAGTCATGGTGACGTGGTAGCGATCATATGAGAGGTTTAAAATGGATAACCCAAAACCTGGGGAGGCAAGTGATAGAGTGAGGATGTCCCAAAACCCGACACGAACAATAGAGTGTCAATGTTCAAGAGCGACAGGCTGCATCAAGTGAATACAACTGATGAAATACTTTAAATTTTCCCTCACCATTTCTAGCGAGTACCCCAGTTATTTTTACACAAGCTTGATGGGGATATCATATGCTTGTAATATAAGTCCATCCTTTCGATGAATCCAACCTAGTAAGATTAATGAGCCTTAGGAAGGAGAATCTCATGTTCGTCATGGTGATGAATTCGATGTCGTTTAATGTTTTAAGGAGTCCAACAAAGGTGTAACTTGGTATCTTTTCATGTTTAGAGAGTTTGAAAAAGACACGGAAAAGAAAACTCTGCATGGTCCCTTTTCATACATTTGTGTCTCTCGAGCCCAAAAAGGTAGAAAACAATACTTGAGAGAACCGCTTGACCATTTTAGTCAAGGAGTACCTTTTTTGTAAATAGTTTATCCCAACCCGAAAAAAGGGGTAAATGTGTACTGGGTAAACGACGTTTCACAGCCTTTAACGAGTTCAAAAACAACAAGAGATCAACAATCTTTTCGTGTTTTAAGAGTTAAGAGTCAGAAAAGAGCTGAAAGTAGACCCCCCATTTTTATTCTCTTTAACGAGTCAAAAAAGGGAAAAAATACTCAGAAATATTTTCATCTTTTACGAGTCAGAAAAGAGATTAAAGGTGACTCGTCTTGGAGGAACGACTGGTACAAAGGGTAGCAACTAGTTCTGGAAATGGAGGAATCTCTCAAGACATGTAACGATCAACAGGCTGGATAATAAAACCACTCATTGCTGCAATTCCTTTGGAAAAGGAAAAACAACCAAGTGAAAGCATATGATTGGCCAAAGAGATGGTGGCCATGGAAAAAAAAACCAAGGCTTATCTAGCAGAAATCAACTGATTAAAATGACAATAGCGAGATGTAAATTGGGAATGGGTTCATTTTTACACAAGCTTGAACCATGGAGAACTCTACTTGGATTTAGTTTCATGTTTACACAAGCTTGAAATGAAAAACTATGCTTGATATAAGTTTGCATGCCCCCAACATAATGACTCAACTCGAGGTACATGCCCCCCAAGCTTGATTTCATTCAACTAGGTGAATGGAATGACAGTTCACTTTCGAGATCCAGGAAAGACTCAACTAGGCTTTTACGAGATCTTAATCAAAGACTCGATTTGGAAAAGTGAGGTTCTTCATTTTTTAATGAGGTTGACATAGTAAAAGAAATATCCTCGAGAACCTTGTTTCATTTTTTAACGAGATTGACATAAGACAAGGAACTATGCTCCAACCCCTCGTTTCTTTTTCTAACGAGCATGACACAAGATAGGGAACTATGCTTTGAATCCTTGTTTCATTTTTTAACGAATTTGGCACAAGATAAGGGGGTCACTATAGAGGTCCTCCGAGATCATGGAATGGGGAGTACAAGGACAGTGGAAAAATGTCGTGTAACAATACCCTATGCCCAACAATTCTTGTAATTACATCTTGAGTTCAATTAGCTTAGGTATACTCATTCGATAAGGGGATTTTTTGACACTCGAGATATTCCTGGGATTAGTTATATCGTGAAGTCAATATCCCTCTTGGGTGGTAACCCAAGAATTTCCTCCAGAAACACATCAACAAAATCCTGAATGACAGGTATATTTTCTAGGGTAGTTGTATTTTCTTTGGAATTGGTATACCCCACTTGAACTATGTATATTTGACAACCTTTCTGAATGCATTTACTTAGCGGATTGACAATGATAGGTTGTAACTTGATGCCTCTTTTAATCCCATGAATTTCTTGCCTATTTCACTCTTTAGTGAGGTAATTGATAGTTTTTTCCTTACAGTTTACCAAGTACTAATGATTCTCTATCTAATCCATTCCAATGAGTATATCATAGGATCCTAAAGGTAACATGTTTAAATTCACTTTCACCTGCTTTCCCACTATTTCAACTGGACAATTTTCCACTTTCATTGTCACTCTTTGTCTAGCACCAGTAGCCAACTGTACTAACCAAGGGTTTTTGAATTTAGCAAATGAAAAGTGACATAATTCAACTATTTTCGGACTAACATAACTCAGACTCACACCTGGGTCTATTAAAAAATAAATTGGATGGTTAACTACTTTACCTTCAAATTCTACCATTGTAGGTTGGTATTCAGCTTGATTATCCTCCACGGATGCATTTATTTGGGGTATAATCTTTGCCAGATCCCCAACTGTGGAGGCCTCTTGAATATTCATATTTTGCTCCATTGTGGTGGTGTGAGGACAATTTTTATAGTAATGGGGCTCCCCACAACCCTAACATTGTAGACGAGGTTTCTGTTGTTGGCTAGCTTCTAGTTTACTGGATGCTCCAGTTAGTCGGTTTTCACCTTGCAGTTTGGATTTTTGTTAGTTCTTCCTCGAGAACCCATTCTATGTTTTTCTATGTACATTTTTAGTACCAACAAATTTTGCATTTTTAACATTCGAGAAGTTTTTTTGTCCTTTCTTATTTGGCCAATTCCTGTCGCCTTCCCCTTTCTGCCTCGTCAATTGGTAGTAAATTCGGGATTTCCGAATGGCCTCATCCATTGATTTTGGATTATCAAATTATAATATTTCCTTCATAAAGGCTGACAAACTACTGATAAAGCATTTCACCTTAGCTTTCTCTTTGTGAATATAGGGTACACATCTCAATAGATATGTAAACTTAATCACAAACTCATCCATGGACTGCTATCCCAATTTAAGATCATGGAACTCCTGCACTTTTTCACCATAAAATCATTCTATTAGATACTTAACTTTGAAGTGTCTTTGAAAATTGTCCGAAGTTATCTCCTACTCGTCCACTCCATGCACTGTCTTAATTTCTTCCCAGCACAAGGTGGCTTTACCTTGCAATTGGTAGATTGCTAATCTTGCTTTTAAATTGTCGTCATATTCATAGATTTGAAAATATTTGTTCATATCGATTAACCAAGCCTCAACTAATTCTTCCATCTCTCCATCAAACATGAGGGGTTTAATCTTTTTAAAGTCTCCTTGCAATTTGTTTTTCTACCTCTTGGTTCCTCTCCCACCAGAAACATTTTTCAAACCTTCTTCATTATCTATTCGACCTCCCTCAATTTCTGAATCGTATTCCATCTTTTTATGTTCCCTTGCTCTATTTCCCTCATCCGAGATGGGATTTGGATTCCTTTGATTTTGTCTATTTCAAAATATTTTCATAATTCTTTCTTTCTCCAACGTTAGTCTCTCATTATCAACACTCAAATTTTCCATTTCATCCCATAGTTGTTGAACTGTTTCGAGTAGTATCGTGTCTATGTTATTGTGGGCTTCCTCTCCCAATTGAACCCACATTTTTGGGTTGGCTCATGTAAAAGGTACATATCTAAATCCTACTGATATTTGCCCAGGAGGATTATTTCCATCTCCTCTCCTCATGTTTATGCTTCCTCTCTGCGCAACATGAATGCTGTGTTATTCCACATTGCCCATTCAAGAGACAATGTCGAAATGATGATGCTCTGATACTACTTGTAACATGAATTATCCATATACCAAGGTAAAACGTTTTTTTTAATATAAATAATGGTAATGTTCACTTAATTCTTCATCTAAGTTTTGGGATTATTCAACCATATAAATAATTGTATTTATTCATGCACTCACAACATGTTATAAATGTAGATCTTAACCGAAAAGTTTCACACACTTAAGTGTTAACTTTCTAAGTTCATATATATCAAGATGGAAGGTTAAGGTTCCATGGATGTTCCACCTAACCCCAGTGGAAACCCAAGGTTATTGGGAATCCCTCTTGGAACTCTCTCTAGCAACTATCGTGTAGGCACATCTAAAAAAGGACTTTTAGGTGGGACACATGTCTCAACCTTCACCCTTGCTCTGGTTAGGGAAAAATCCAATGGTTGCAGTTGCATTAGGTTAGTTAAGGTAACTAACTTCCCTCTCTACTCCTTGGTTGATCATTCCTCACTTCCAATGGGAGCATTCGAGATCTACAACTGATCTTGGAGCTAGGGTTTGGTTTCCACGTCGGCTCTTCGTTTTACAGAGGCTAATGATGTCCCTTTTTCTTACTGTCAGATTCCTCTATAGTTCTAGTTTAGTATCCTATGTTTTTCTTGGTATAATTCCCTTGATTCGTTGCAGTCTCCTTTGGATTTCAAATTAGGTAAGAGGTGGTAGGATGAACACACATGGTGGCAAATACTGAGGTAAGAAAAAATCAACCTCTACTTTTGTAATTTGCCCTCATGCTGAAATTTTGGTTGAGCATTTTCTTTCATTTTCTGTTGGTTTTTTTTTAGGAATGGATGGAAATGACCTCTGCTCATAAGACAGGTAATCCTTTTTACGAGCCTATTTTTTTTAGTTTTCCTCTTGCATGAAATATTATTGCTAACTCAATACTTACTCTTTTCCAGGTTGGTGTTTTGGTACTTGTTCGTTGCTCTTCACTCAGGGTTTGTCATGTTCATATTCTAACTAGCATCTCACTCCTTCTGTATACAAGTTTCCCAATTTTGAGCCTAGTTGGCACCCATTATTTTTGTTTTACATTCTTAGGGGTTACAGGAAATTTTCAACGGCTAATTCCGCCATGCTTGGTTTAGGAATACCCAACATCAATGCTTGCAAGGTTTTATATTTCTATGTCCTTTTTCATAGGGGTTAATAGTTTTGGTGTCTTCCAGCCTGATATACATTTATGTGATATGGGTTACTGTAAAGTTTAATACATTTTTAAAGGAAAAATGTCCTAATCTCTAGGTTCTTCAACTGAAAATCTTAACGATGCAATTCTTCTGGTTGTAGTACTATGTTGGTCCTGGTATTTCTAAATTGATTATAGTCCATTTCGATACTTGATATGTCTTTATAATGTTCTGATTATTATTCTTGTTTCACATGCTGAAATAATTTTTGGTTTAAAGATTTAGTTTACAATAGTTCTCTAGTTATTGTACTTTCACATGCCTTGATAGGTGACAAATTTTCAATATCTCATGTTTCCCATTATTTGACTTTTTTCTACGTTGCATATAACATAGGTTACTACTATGTTCACTTCATGATTTCTTTTTAGTAAGAGGGTTATATAACTTCTATAATTTTATTTATGGTATGTAATTCCGACTGGATATTTGATTATTTGCTTCCTTTTGGTTTGAACTTTTGCTATAGGTTATTCTATTAAGCTTCGTTTTATTTCAGCTAGTTTCTTGTGAAAAGAATAGTCTCGGGATTTTATTTTTGTGGTTCTAATTTCTCACCCAATCATTGTGCATAGTAAAATGACAGAACATGATTTTCTTTCAGATTCTATCACTACCCATGCGGTACTTGTTTCCACACAAACCTAAGTTATGGACTACCCTTCGACAAATCCTGATATGCTGCCCTTAGGGTTAACTAGTTCCCAACCATCCCTTTTTAATTTTCACGGCTTAGTTTTTCTTGATAAAGGCCTTTCATAGTTTTCCTAGGAGAATATCCCTCTAAGTATCCCACAATGAAAGAACAGTCAGGTAGCTTGGGTATAATTTGCAATTCAAATCCCATCTATACTTGTTATCTTAGCCACACATACACAAAGAATAAAAGATTTTATACAAGTACTATATTGAACTGCATACATATGCCAAGACAAATAACATGATACATCTTCATTTACATGTATTTAATCTACACATACATTCTGAAATAGATAATAGGTTTTCATAAACTTCCTACTTCACCCATGAAGAGGTTCTCATACGATTTCCTATACTTTTACAATCATTATAATTTCATAGAATTTGTAGATTTTAAGAAAAGAAAAGAAAGTTAAAGTACTTATCTGTTATACTGCAATCCAGTCTAAAAACTCGTTTAGGAATACCACTCCCACCTACCAATGAGAATGACTATTACGTCCAGTTCTCCCCTCAAGCTTCTCAATTTCAAGACAGTCAGTTTGACAATGACCAATCATAGATAATTCTTAGGCATAAATACTCTGTCCAGCCTAGAACCTGCATACTTTCATCCGACTTAGAGCTTTCCACTAGTTTAAGACCAACTCAGGAAATACTCCCCAAGCAACATCTTGCCTCAACTATATGATGTTATGTTTAGAATATTCCATCTTATCTCTTAGGGTGTTGTTGTAGTTGCTACAACACCCTCCAAAATTTTGTCTTACACTCAATTTATGAGCCTTCCTTGGTCTTGTACATTCTTGTTGCAAACACCGAATCTTATTTTATGAGATTTCTTGAAGTATTTCACTCCCTTTTGCACGTGGGGTAAACTATCGTATTTTGGCATGATTGCCTATTGCACAATGAGTAAAATCCTGTTCTGGTGGTTTCAAGGGTCGATCTTTGTGTATATGAGTTTTTTATAACTATGTAAACATCTGTCACACTCATTCACAAAGTTTTGAGCACTTTCCACAAGTGTCATCACGGTCGTCTCAAAGTCTATATTAAATGTCACACTTGTCGTAAATAGTCGAAAAGTGGTCACATAGAGGGAAATTCATTTCTCATGTGTCCTAGGTGAACTATGTCGTTGTGTCATCAAGTATTTTAAGTGTGAGATCATAGTTAAAGTCTCGTCATTGTTCACATCAGTCTAACCGGTCTTACACTTATCCATTTCTGATAAGGCTACCTCGCTAAGAAACTTGGCTTCACACTTACAAACTTCTGTTGAGACATTTCCCCTTGAAACTACACAATGTGTAGTTCCTGTCTCCCAGGAGTACTGCACTGCGTAGTCCTTATGCTTAAGCTCCAACCTTGGCCTCCATAATTTCACAATCATTCCTCCCAACCCGAGTTTTACTACTGTTGGGCTAATTTATTAACACAAATTTACACAAGTATTCATTATCAATCTAGGTTTGTAGCACTTGGAGGCATGCCCACAATGTATGGATATCAGATGTAGCCAAGCTTAGAAGATAAAATACAAGGAATTAAGGAAGTGAATATTACAAATATAAATCTATTTAAACAATTTCTAATTCATTTCTGCAATGTATGTGATGAAGTGGCTCTTAACTTAAGAGATCCATTTGTGTCCTTCTTCTATAATATCGCTTGATGAATAGAAATAAAAAATCATTAATTAACAATAGCTTAAGATGCATAAATAAAAAATAAAGGAGACTCCTAACTTAAGAGATCTTTGGTATTCCTCATCATAATTCACTCATCATTATGCTATTGTTAGAAAACTGAAATTGCATAAAACTGCTTAAACACAAAAAAGATGAATTCTAGTTTTGATCCATTAATTCAATAGAAGGAGGATTCAACTTGAACACTTTATTGTCCCTTCTTATCAAAGTGATAAACAAACTAAGATTCATCAACAACATAAATCATTACACATCAATTTAAGTAAGCAAATCTGAAACAAAACAAGTAAACAAATATGAAGCAACTAGTTCATGAAAATTAAGCTAGTTTAACAATGAAGTGTACTTAGCTTGGAGTGGGGGCCCTCCACCCTTGCCTTGCACACTTGAAGATGTTATCAACTACTGCAACTTCAGTCACTCATCCACACCAATGAAAAACAAAAATGGAAGTAGAACAAGTTCTTCAAATTAACTTCAAATATTCAAATGTATCAGCATAAAATTATACAAAACTACATACATAAGCCTTCAAAGTTTTGGATTTAAATATAAGATAATGAAACAAACTGATATAAAGTCTCTCTAACAACTATATCTACTCATATCCATCTGTCCAAGTCGAATCCATCCAATCTATCACTAAAAATATGGACAATCCCATGAGATCATAAAACTGCCCTATTTCCTAAGGATTTTCGAGATGACTGGTCCTATTTGACCATCTTTGACTGGGCTGATTTAGCTTATTTTGACTAAACCAATTGGAGTTAGTTCAGTCCTAGTTCCCAATATTTCCATACATGTATCTAGCTCGAGCCAAGGTGTCCTACAAATATGACATCCATATAGCTATTACGGGAATTTATGATTCTGTCCAAAAATTGCACTTGAAATTCAATTTTCATAAAAACTTCTAGGAATTGCAAAATTAAAATTAAATACCTAAATGTTCATAAAATACATCAAAATGAGGTGGATGTGATGGAAAATGGATGGATAATATAAGATTTAAGTAAGTTTCCTTAACCAAAAATGGACCAAAAATGAGGACCAACATCTCCCCCTTGTTGATCTTCAAGCATGTCCTCATGCTTGTTTCTTCCTCTTGGATCTCCTTACCCCTGCTATGTATCTTGTTCTTGACCCTGATGCCTCCTGCTATGCTACCTCTAATAGATAATCTATCCCCATGCTGTGTTCTTCTTTATACATAGTAGCCTTGACCTTCTGTTTTTTCACATTTGTTTTTCCACATGTTCTTTTCTTTAAGCCACTTGAATGCCTGTTTGCAAAGTATGTCATTCTTTCTCTTTAGTTTGCCTATTTCTTCAGTTAATTTTTCATTCTCCTTAACTAACTTTGCATTACTCTTCTTACTTGCCTTATTTTCCTTCTTCAAGTGCTTTTCCAGAATCTTATTTATTTCTAGCTGCTCTGTTAATTCTTTGATTTTGCTCAAGTGTAACTCTTTTTTGAGTTTCTGTGTGTCTTTTGCAAATGATGTTGCTGCCACATCATCAAAATAAGAGTCTTTCTCTAGAGCTTCTTTATCTAATCTCTCAACGATATCCTCTACCTATTTCTCTGTAGAACATGTTTCTTCTTGGTCCCTGCTACTTGTTTCTATTGGGCTTTTCTTCCTAGGCCTCCTAGGAGTGGATATGATGGATGTTTTTTTTCAACCATGATAGTGTTGGTTTGCTTCTTAGAACTAGTTCTAGGATAAAGTGGTGAAGTCATAATGCCCCTGGTTTCCTGCTCTGTTGTTTTATGTTCCTCAATGACTTGTTCCTCATACTTGTTTTGATTTAAAAACTCTCTCCAAGTTATGCCTTGTGTTTTGACTTGATGCTCTACAAGTAATTTTATGAGTCCCCGATGATAGACTTGAGCCTCCCTTGGTTTATTCTCATTTATTACTGATTCTATCATCTTAATGAGACTTCAGAAGAAGAAATATGGCAGGTTTATTTTGACTTCCCCCTTAATGTGTTGGAGGAGCCTAACATGATACAAGTGTGCCACACTCTGTCCCCTATCACAAGTGAAGAGCTTATGAATAATCAAGAATAGTTCCACCCATGGCTCATTGAACCACTCCCTGGGTATGCCTTTGGTCCTCTCAAAGGCTCCCTTCCTGTTTTTCTCCAAGAAGAAAGTCCATGCTTTCTCCTTGAAATGTAGACCTTTGTGATAATTTTCCCCCATCAGTGGAAGATCTAATGCTTGGGAAATGTATTCCCGAGTCATTGGAATTATCAGGTTCCCTACCCTTGTTTGCTCCTGAGTATAGTTATTCACAAATTCTTTGGTTATCCCCTCACGGTGACCATTAAACCTTTGTAGAGACCCTATAAGCCCTGCTTGGTACAACTTTTCTACTGTTTCCTTCTTCCATTATTCTATTTGAAATTTTAGCTCTATCCTGGTGGTCATGTTTTCTGAAAACCAATGGATATACCCTTCTACTGTCATTAACTTCATTTTTAACAATAAAAATAACAATCACTTGTGCATAAAAATCCTTTTTGATTCAGTTTGTAGAAGGATTACCTTTCTCCTATTATTCTTTAAAATGTAAATCTAGGCTTCTTTTTGTCTCTGCCTTTATGCAATCAATGAATCAGTGTTTTTTATTAACCTCTATGACTAAAAAATAAAAACAACTGCTTTTTCTAATATAAAATCCATTCTCAGCTTTGTCCCTTTTCACCACAACCTTGTTCTATCCATACAAATAAAATATTCCTCTTCATGCATATCACTGTTTATAAGAGAAGACTTGGAAATCGATCTCTGTTTTTTTTTTTTTTTTAACAAAA
>APFE030322199.1:199442-212026 GCA_000404065.3 Pinus taeda
GCCTTCTGTGGCGCCTTCGCACTGTGCCTTCTGTGGCGCCTCCGCACTTCTGCAACTGCAACACTCGAGAGATCACCCTTCACAGATTCGATTTCCACTTCACTTTCATATAGATCGAGCTTTTGAAACAATAACCCAATATTTCAGATCTTAAGATATTCAACCCAAAAGCATGCCCAAGACAAATGATCTCCTTTGCTTTATATAGGCAAGCTCTTCCTCAAATCATGGATCATGGGGCTCAATAATAATTATAAAATAAAACAATACCATGGGCCAAAACCATAACAAACCAATACCATCAACTCAATACTAGGGATCAACACGTCTGTCGAGATGCCATGGTCCAAAAACCATAGGTTCAAATTCCAAGAACTAACTACCATGGACCAAAGGTAAGTTTTCCCACATGAAATAAACTTTTCTCCATAGGTTCAAATTCCAAGGACTAACTACCATGGACCAAAGGTAAGTTTTCCCACATGAAATAAACTTTTCTCTGCATAAAATTCCGTGAACTTTTCTCCTGAATAAACTTTTTAATTCTCATCATATTGAGAGCCATGCCATGGGTGTTGCCATCAAGTACAACATCTGTAACATATAATCATACCAGAAACATAATGCCAACAATTCATATATCAAACTGGAGTTATTTCTTCATTTACTATTTGTCAAATTAATGCCACTGTGTGTGCAATTAATCTTACTGTTTATGCAATCAAATTAACTGTCTATGCAATTTGGACTCACTGTTTACACAATTGACCATTGTTTATGCTATTTTAACTCACTGTGTACTCAACAATTCCATTTCTTTTATTCATTTCTTTGCAAGTTCAATACTCTATTTCAATGAGCAATTTGGTGTAGACATGTATTCATGCAACCAGACCTTAACTTAACGGTCTGTCTCATTACCCAACACGTGTTTATGCAATCAGAATTATAACCAAACACTCAGTTTTAACTCGACGACAACATGTGTTTTCAAAACTCCACTTAAACACTCTGTTTTCATTATTCAATCTTGGCAAAAGGCTGTGTTTATGTATTCAAAACTACACTAAACACTTCGTTTCATTACTCAAGCTCAACAGAAACATTTAGTTATGCAATCAAACATTCAGTTCGGTGATTTGATGAGTGAACGTGGAGGTTCCAAATGGAGTTGGCTACAATGATTTATATTGATTTTCCTTTGATCGTGACTCAACCGACCTGCATTTTATTATGGTTTCCACTTGTTAAACTTTGTTTCAAAACATCTATTCCTTAACTGATGGTAGAGATAGCTAATGACAAATGACAACAAAAGTTGGAGCGCTTTCCTATCTTGGAGTTTAACCTATATTTTAATGAAAGAATCCCGAGATTTTCTCATAAACATCTACTGCATTCAATGAGGGAGATCAAGTTTCGATCTTACCTTATTTTTCACGAGATCTCTTTTAACTAACTCCACTTCCTTTGTTAGTCTTCTCGGCTTATCTCTTAATCTTCTCCAGATTTCCTTCTTCTCACTCCAATCCCCAACTGCTATATCTTTTGCCTTTGCCTTCTTGGTTCACTTTCCTCTATTTTCATGTTTCTTCACTCAAACACTCATCTCAGGCTCACAACCATATGCTAAATGCTTCTGCAATATTTCGTTGTTTTCCCCGAGCCTTCAAAACGGCTGTGATGGTGGACAGGAAATGATATTCACCACACTTTGTGTATACAATGGCAGGGTATATATAAACTCTCGGCGTTGTTTTGAAACCTTTGCTGTTTGTATTTTAATTTTTTTTTTGACCGTATTACCTATTGTATCCTCTGATGGCTTCCATCGTGGTCGTCCTTCATTCCATCGTGGTTGTCATGGTTGTCCCACATACCATTCCTTAGTATTGTCACGACATTCATTGTTTGACCTTAACTGATATGTTACTTATGCCATCATATTGTTTGCAAACCACATGTTTTATTATAGTTGGTTCGTATTTGTTATGCATTATGTTTTGATTGGCATATTGAATAGTTTTGATTGCATGGTGTATGGTTTTGTCTCCATTCAACTGTCATTGTACTTTTCATTTATATCCATTACCTCCATTACCTATGGCTTATTCCTCCGAAGCACTCATAACATGTATTTGCATTGTATGATTATTATAATAACCCTTGTCACTTCAATAGTATCATTCTTTATGCGCTATTATAACTTATTACAATAAATCATTTTGATTTCTTCCACTTTATATCTTTTATAATGCGCATGTTTCCATATGTCTTTATTTCAATATATCTCTTTTTAATTTTAAAATGACCATTTTTAGGTCATGTTTAAAATTAATTCCATGATACTAATGTTGTAGTTGGTTGTGTAGGTTCTAGGGTTTCAATTGTTGAACCCTTTATTTTGATCCTTTTTTGCTTTTCATAAAAAAACTTGTGGTTATGAGATGAAATGGATATGGAATGTGTAAATAGAGTACGAAATATGAATATATGTCATGAAATAAATATTTGGAGGATGTTTGTAGTATTAAATATAGGATAATGGTTATGAATAGGATAATAGGATGAGGGTAGTAAAAGGAATATGTAAGTAAAAATAATAGGATGAGGGTAGTGAAATGAATATGTAAGTAAAAATAATAGGATGAGGGTAGTGAAATGAAGATGTAAGTAAAATATGGTTGTTAGGATTCCAAGAAACTCTCCTAGGTTGTAGCTCGGAGATGCCTAGTAACATATAAATTCAACTATTGTTGCAGGTTTAATGGAAGGAATGATGCTTTTTTCAAGCCAGATAACCACTTCTACTTTGTTTCACTCCAAACATGTGTGAACACCCTTAGACTACAAGGCTTTAGACCACCAAATGCTCACAGTTTTAGAGATTAGGTGAATATGGAGAATAATAACCACACCAGCAGATGCACAAGACCATGTGATGGCCAACTGCAACTAGTAAAGAAACCTGTCAAATCTAATTTACTAATGCATAGACATGATGACAGCTCTCTTGCATCAGATAGAAAGAAACCTGAGTAACCTATTCAGTGATACATTCAACAATCTAACACAGAGATAAGATGACAATTGTCTAGTGCTAAACCTCAAAATATCAAGAATATAGCATATCAGGCACAAGCTTAAAACAAAGGAAAATGGAAAGTGAGCAGTTAACAACAAAATAAGCTTGTATTAGCTGAAAATGAAGATGAGACACTACAAGTGACAAAATATCTACAGTCTCCAGAAGTTGAACCTTACATAAAATGCCAACCTTGATTACATTTGGTTTCTGGGTATTTATAGATTTACATTACAAGGGAACTTGGCCATTTAGGTATGGAGGGGTCATAATTGACCACCAACTGCATTTAACTACTTGATGGAGTCTTTGAACATGTTTTCTTGCTTCAGTGGATGAATCCGATCTGTTTAGGTGATGTGTTGTCCTTTTAGGCAGTTGGGATGCTCGTACCAGTGTCGTCCATGACTGATAAATTTAGTTACAGGGTCGTGCTTGTCCTTTTCTCCCTTGGCCATGCTGTTTGTTAAATATGGTTGTTGGGGAATGATTGTCACTGGTATTGGCATGGTTGGTCATCTCCTACTTCGGGAAAATGGAATGGCCAAGGATGTGGGATGCATGGGCGAGTGGATGATTTGGATGAGTGGGAAGAATGGTTGTCGGATCGAAGAAACGACAACAAATATGGCTCGACTAAGGCTACCGATCGAGGTGAGAGTGGGGTGAATTGGGGCTGTAAGATCTTCAGTAGACAGATCGGACGGTCATCGGGAAGTGAAGTTGCGCGGTTGTTATCGGGCGGGGCGGATTGGTCGGGCGGTAAATGGTATTGATCGCATCACTTTCAGGCACTAAGCAGTAAAATCTCAGGGTCGCGCGATTCCAATCAGCGATCGACACGTAGCGATGGATGAGAGAGAAAAATCGCTCTCATTGCGCGCTAACGTTCGATCAAATTGCTGGCGCGATAAGAGTGAAGACCGTCAGATCTTGGCTGGGATGATTTGACAGTGGAGAAGGGTCAAGTGGGTCACCTTTATCGGGTGCGACGTGAGCCATTGGATCGGCGGGGTGATCAATGGTGGGGATGAGGTGCGATGAATTGTATGGTATGGTTTTATGAGGGCTTTGGGGTTTTGCGCTCGGGGCTCAAAGTAAAAGGGACTATTTTGTTGGATTTAGGAGGCAGATAGGGAAATGGAGATGGATGTGAATAAGCGGGGTGGAAGAAAAAGGAGAAAGTGACCATTGCGAGCTCCTTTGAAGATGCCACCACATGGACCAAGCCTTTTTCTGACATTAGGAAGTCAGCACTGCATAGCAGAGCTAACAATGCTTTCAGGTACTAACTTAATTTTAGCATTTTTCTAAAAATTTCTTAAAAAAAATTGAATTTTCAAGAGCAAAACTTTGTACTCACATTATTTGTATTCCCTGATAGTATTTGATAAAGCCCATGATGTCTTCTGGTAAAATGTCTTTTATGAAATATCTAAGATGGATTGAAATATAATCTTTATTTCTGCTTCTTGTTCTTGCATCCTTCATTGATTCAGGTGCATTGATTGTTGATGTTGTTCAAGTCCCGTCTGCAATTGGTTCAAAATAACTCAGGTCCCTACTGTCATGTATATTTTTTATGTAGTATATACATGTTTTTTTCCTAACATTTTAGGTCCCTTCTGCTCAATGGTTTCAATAACGTTTCAGGTCCCTTCTATGATTCAATTCAATTTCCATCGTCAATTCAATTGCTCAAACTTCCAGCTGCTCAACTAAGTTTCTTTTGCGACTTTCCCCCTTGCTTATCTAAAGACTTGTCCTCAACTCTTGTTTTCTTTTGGAGGTTCTTTCTGCAAAATCAAACTATTGTGAGAGTAAAAAAAAAATTGTGTATTCATACAGGCCAAAACTAGTTGGTCTTCCTCTATGAATCCCTGTTTGCTTGGTGCCAGTTGCCTAGTTTTCTCTAGCAAATTTTTTATTAATTTTTTTATATTTTGTTTTTATTTTTTTTATTCTTCCTCTTTTGGGGTACTGGATGACATATTTCTATGCCATTCCATTACTTCCAGATCTGTCTCTTTTTTCATTTGTTTCACAAAATCTCTTTTATTTATAGGCTTGTTGTAAACTTTAAGCCTATGTCCATTTACTAAAAATGAAGTAGACTCTTGATCAATTGTTTTTATCTGAACAACTCCATTATCGAAGATTTCTTATATCTCATATGTCCCTAACCAATGAGTTGTAAACTTTTCCTTGAAATATTTGAATTTGGAGTTAAACAGTAATGCGCAGTGTCCCTTGTTGAATGTCTTATTCTTGATGAATCGATCATGCCATTTAATTCTTTGTTGCTGCACCAATGTTTTGTGTTCTACTGCTTGCTATCTCTGTTCATCCAGTTGGTTCAATTCCATTATCCTCTATTGTTGTGCTTCAGATAGTTCTAGTCCTAACTTTGCTGCTAACTTAAATGTGTGTATTTGAAATTCTATGGGCAGTAAGACTTCTCTTCCATACACTAACTGGTATGGACTAAATCTAGTGGTGTTTTTCTATCTTATTCTGTATGCCCATAGTGCATCTCTTAACTTTTCTGACCAATCCTTCTTGTTCATATGTACTGTCTTTGTCATTATATTTTATAGGAATTTATTTGTCACCTCCACTTGTCTATTTGCTTGAGGATGGTATGTGTTGGTTTTCTGTTTTCGATCTTGTACTTTTCTGTAAGATCCTGAACAAGTTTTGAAGTGACATGTGTGCCTTGGTCAGTTACAATTTGTCTTGGTACCCCAAATCTAACAAAAATTTCCTCAAAGAGGAATGTGACCAATGTATTTTCTGTTGCCCTTACTACTGCCTTTGCTTCAACCCACTTAGTTACATATTCTATACATACCAAGATGTAGTTCTTTTCGTTTGATGGTGGATTTATTAGTCCCACAAAATTCAGAGCCCATTGCTCGAATGGTTCTATGAGCACTTGTGGCTTAAGTGGCATTTCATCTGATACTATTGGTCTTCCTATTCTTTTGAAACTGTCACACCTCTTGACATATGCTTTGGAGGCTTTGAATATTGTTGGCAAGTAGTAGCCTAGTTGTAGCACCTTGTAAGCTATCCGCTTATCTGCAAAATGACCACCACATGGATCATCATGACATGCTTTCAAAATTTCTAGTATTTCGTCTTCTCTAACACATTTTCTTATTATTAAATCAGAGCTAGTATAAAACAAATCACCATTCACCCAACTGTATCTAGAGCTTTCTCTAATGATCTTTTGTTTTTGTTCTTTGTGAATTGAGCTGGTAATTTCCCAGAGGATAAATAGTTTGCTATATCTGCAAACCATGGTGTTTTTACAGTTATTGCAAACAAATGTTCATCTGGAAAATTATCTATAACAGGATTTGGATCACCGGGTGTATGAAGCCTTGAAAGGAAATCAACTAATTGATTGTCTTTCCCTGGTCGATCTTGAATTGCAATGTTAAATTCTTGCATTAACAGTAACCATCTTGTTATTCTTCCATTTGTGATTACTTTTCTCATTAAGTATTTGATTGATGAATGGTCTGTGGGAATGAACACTTGGTATCTTGTTATGTAGTTCTTGAATTTTTTTACTGCATCTACTACAACTAACATTTCTTTCTCTGTGACTGTGTAGTTCAATTTTGCTAGTGTTAAGTTTTTGCTTATGAAGTATATAGCATAATTGAACAAGTTTCTTTCTGTCCTAGCGATGCACCTATAGCAGTATCGGATGCATTCGTTGAAATATGAAGTGGCAATGACCAATTTGTTTCTCGAAGAATGGGGGCAATTGATAGTTTCTCTTTCAATATTTGAAATGTGTTTTGACAATGATTTGTCCATTGGAATTCAACATCCTTTGCAAGTAACTTGAATAGAGGTTGTGCTATCGTATTGAAGTTTTCTATAAATCACCTATAGTAGCCTACATAACCCAAGAAACTTCTTACCTCCTTTTGAGTTGTAGGTGGCATTAAATTCACAATGACTTGTACTTTAGCTAGATCCACCTTAATTCCCGATAAGGAACTATGGTGTCCCAAGTCTATCCCTTCTGTTAACATCATATAACATTTTTCATTACTTAGGGACAAATTTGTCTCTATGCATCATTTCAAAACTTTCTCAAGATTTTTCAAACAATCGTCATATGTGTTTCCATATACAGTGAAATCATCCATATAGACTTCTACACATTCATGGATTAGAACAAAAAATATTGCAAGAAATGCTCTTTGGAAATGGAAAGTAGTAGGTGCATTACATAGTCCAAATGGAAAAACATTATATGCATAGGTTCTCCATGGGCAGGTAAATGTTGTTTTGTACTGGTCTTCCATTGCTATTCTAATTTGATTATACCCACTAAACCCATCTAGAAAGGAAAAGAATTTCTTCCCAGCTAATGAGTCTAGGACTTGGTCAATAAATGGTAGTAGGAAATGGTCTTTTAATGTTGCTTTGTTTAATTCCCGGTAATCCACACATATTCTCCACTTCCCATTTTTATTCGGTACAATTACTAAGGGAGAAACCCATTGACTGTCAGAAATAGGATAGATGAACCCAACTTGCAGTAGTTTCTGTAGTTCTTCTTTCACTATTTCTTTCATCATGGGGTTCATCTGCCTTTGAGGCTGCCTTACTGGTTTAATTTGGTCATATATATAGATATGGTGGATACATGTGTTGGGATGAATTCCCTACATATCTATGTAATCCCAAGCAAAAGCTTTTGAGTATTTTTGTAGTAATGCTATTACCTCTTGCTCTTGTGACAATTGTAAATGGTTACCAATGTTCAAATGTTTTCCAAGATATATCTCAATTGTTTTTGTTGTTGAATTGGTAATTGTGTTTACAGGAAAAATATTTGTGAATGATTCTTGCAGTGATTGAATTGTACAGGTTTCCTTAAAACACTAATTCAAAAGATTACTTGCAGCTTCATACTGAGTTACTTTAAGCTGCTCTGAAATACCTGGTTCTGAGATGAAAATATCCAATAGATCTTCGTTCTCCTCTTCTTCTCTAAGATCAAAGACTTGGTTAATACTTAGAACTGATTTAGTTTGTTGTTGTTCTTGTTCTTCAAGCATTGATACTAAAGAAGGTGATTGTGCTGGAGAATAAAGTGTGATGTGTTTTCTCTCATCTCCATGTGAAATAACATACTTCCAGATATGCATCCTATAAAGGCATCACAGTTGCTAACCACGGTCTGCCTAAGATTAGAGGATGTCCTCCCAAGTTTGTTTTTGGCTGCAAAATGAGGAAGTCTACAGGATACTCCCATGAATCCAAAGAGACTATGATATCTTCTAATATTCCTTTTGGTATAACTTTAGATATGTCTGCTAACTCTAAGATTATAGTAGTAGATCTAATGTTGTTTAAATCTAAATGTTTCATTGTCTCTGTAGTCATTACATTTATAGTTTCTCCCAAATCTATCAATGTGTTCGGAACTGAAAAATTATTTATTGAAATAGTAACCATAAGGATACTAGGGTCAATATATATTTCTACTTCTGTCTTTTTAGACATGAGGCTTGCTAGTTTTCTAATGACTTGGACTGTAGTAGGATCCTTCTTTTTTTTACCAGTTTTCTTGATGTATAATTCCTTTACTGTTTTAGCATAAATTAGTATTTCTTTGATCGCTTGTAATAAAGGAATTTTTACATAAACAATTTTCAATTCATCCAGAATATCAAGTTCAGGAAGTGTCATTTGAATTTTCTGCTATACTAACCTCTCTAGAGAGGGTGGTGTTTGAGTTATGATAGTTTTTCCTTTCTAAATTTGTTTTTCTAAATGTGATGTTTTAGGTTGTTCTCCTTGTTCAACTGGTTCTTCTATGATCGGAGGAGAATTTTTATGCAATACTTTCCTAGACCTTAAATTGACATCATTTATGGGAAGAATGGAATCTGTTGGAAAATATGTTGCTTCTTCCACATTGTATGCAGGTTTATCCATTTTATTGCTTGAATTTGCCACTGGTTGAGCTGGTAGTTGAGTTGGTCTGGGATGGTTTGAAGGCAGCTATAGCTACTATGGTTGTGTTAGTAATGGTGCAGAATTCTGTTGTGGAAATGGCATGGATTGTGGATATTGTTGGAACTATTAGTATGGGAATGGCTGTTGATATTGTTGCTGGTATTGTTGTTGGTATTGTTGAGGATACATTTGTTGAGGTGGTTGGTTTCCATAACCATATCCTCTCCAACCTTGTTCAGGTTGGTTTTGATATCGTTGTGGAGGCTAAGCTTGCCATGGCATTGGGGTATTCCAAGAGTTTTGAGGAGGATACTGATGGTTTTGTTGAGGGAATTGTTGAGGAATCCTTGGCTGCCAAGGCCTTATTTGTGCCACATAATAGAAACCTTATTTTCCTTGTACTTCTTCCATTGGATTCATTTGCAATTCTTTCAACTTTAGACAATTTTCTGTTCAATGGTTTTCTGTGCAAAGACCACATACGTGAACACTATCTAGGGACATTCTCTTAATGCATCCTTCTTTCTATATTTGGGACAAAAAATTGTTAATATTTGTTCTTGTTCTTCTTTCTTTTTGTTTGCTTTTATAACATCTACTAGTGTCCATAATGTACTTAGGAGACTAGTTTTGAAGTTTTCCAGCAAGCTTCCTATCTCTGCTCTTGTTACCCCTCTTGCTGCTGATTTTGCAACTTTTGAACTAACATCTGGAAGACTTCTTCCAACTTTTGATATTCCTCTAGAATATTTTTGACATAATTCTGCAATTTCTTTAAATGGAAAGTTTGAAATGTCACCCTTGCCCATTACATTCAGAATGTTAAGGTATTCATCTCTTATACCCTTAAGAAAGAATGTTCGAATGGTTTCTTGGTTTAGCGAGTGTTGTTTAGATTTTTGTAGATTATAAGCAAATATTTCTAAGTATTCTTCTAAACTTTCATCTTCTTGTTGTGTCATTCTAAAAACATCCTCTTTCAAGTACCTAAGCCTACAATAGGCTTGGTATTTTTTAAGAAATATTTTCTTCATGTCATCCCAAGAAGTTATTGTTTGCTCTCCTAAATCCATGAACCATTTTAAGGCTACTACTTTCAAAGTAGCAGGAAAGAGATGAAGTTTGTGCATGTCATCTGTGTATCCATAAGTTCTACACAGGATGTCGAATTCAAACATAAATGAATCACGATCTTCCGTTGACATTCCATAAAAATTAGGCAATACAGAAGGTGGAATATTTTTCATTTTCACATCTTCTCCTAATATTGCGCTTGTATCCAATATTGGAAAGACAAAAGTAGCTTCCTGGTCATCAATATTTCCTGTTCATTATCATTTTGTCTTTTCCTATCCTCTTCTCCCTTTCTATCATTTTATCTTTTTTCTTCTTCCTCTCTTTGTCTTCTCCATTCTCTTTGTTGTCTTTCATATTCAAGTCTTTGTTCAGGAGTAAAAATAACAGATATGTGCCCTTCTTTTGTCATAGCTTCAGCTATTTCAATGACAACTTGAGGCTCAGGTTGTTCAAAAATAAGTTGATCTATAGGTTCAAGAATGGGCTGATTTACTTTAATAATTTCTTTTTGTTTTCCTGAAGTAGGTGTTGTTATTGGAGTTTTTTTTTCTTTTCACCTCCGAGGCTAACAAGGTTTGTCTTTTAGAAAAACATACTTGTTGCAAATAGTGATTATTCTTATTTCACTTGAAAATTGGAAGACGATTGGAAAACACGGGAAGAAAAAAAAAACCTAGGGTTAGAGAGTTGTTGCAGAGGTAGAGATCCATGGAGGGGTGCAAAGGAGGGAGCTCCACTCCCTCCTTCAAGCATGCCCTGACCCGTAGGGGGAAAAAGCCTATGGAAGATAATAGAGGACCTGCAAAGGGAAGGAATAAGAAAAATGAAGAGGAACAAGATGGATAGGAATCCAAGGAGAAAAGTATTATTAAAGAAAATGAGGAAGAAAACAAGGAACAGGGAATAAAAAATAAAGCACACATGGGCCCATGTAAGCCCAAAGCTGCTGTTACTCCCAGAGTCACGTTAAATGAGCCTGCTCTGCAGGAGCACAGGGAACATATGCAAACCTATGCAATAATTTGCAAATCATGGGTTTATGGCCCACTGAAAAATCCTTACAAATGTGGATAAGATACCACTGGAAACCAAAAGGAAGCATTGACTTACACCTGGTTTCAAAGGGTTTCTTTACCATGGTTTTCACAGACATTGAATACAAGGATATAGTTTTTGAAGGTGGGCCTTACTTCTTTGTTGCTGCTGGTCTCTATATGAGACCTTGGATCATGAATTTTGCCCCCGAACGTGAGACCTTTACTTCAGTCCCAGTTTGGGTAAGGCTCTACTCTCTTCTGCTTGATTATTGGCAAACAGAGTCCTTAACAACCATAGGAAACAAGATAGGACGGTTTGTTAAAGCTTCTGAAGCCACTAGGATGGGAAAGTATACTTCCTTTGCTTGGATATGTGTGGAGATGGACCTCTCGGGAGCTCTTCCAGATGAGATAATCTTGGAAGTTCATGATGAGGAATGGGTTCAAACCATAGACTATGAACATATTCCATTCAGAGGTCGCAAATGTCATGAACATGGGCACCTATTCAGGGATTTCCCTCTCAATATAATAGAGTTTAAGAGTAAAGCTAACACTATGAAAGAATCTAAAAGATTTCACAAAGTGGCAAACAAAGGAAAAGGTAGCAAGAAGGGATCAAAGGCACAAAAATTTGAAGGAATACAAACCAGCCAGAACAGGTTTCAAGTCCTGGAAGTGGAAGAAGAAGCTAACACAACAGACCAGACGAAGAGGGAGGAATTAATGGAAGAAGGGAAAGAAGAGGACAAGGAACAAACACCAGATAAAATCCTACAGACAGAAATGATAGTGAGCGATGCAGAAATAGAGATGGATCATGGGATAACCCAAAGTGAGATGGAAACAAAGGACCAAGAACTTCAGGCGATTCTTGAGAAAGAGAATCTTGATCTGGAAGTTTTTTTGTCTCAAGGAACTAAAAGAGGGATAGACTCTTTACCTCTAGAGGAGTTCAATAAAGTCCAGCAACTATATCTATGTAAAACCTAAAACAAAGGACTGGAGAGGCAAAGGAGTAAGGAAAAGTAGAGCAATGAAGGGGTAAAAATAGCAAAACCCATACCTGGATTAGCACCCAGAAACCCAGGAAAAAAAAGAGGCAGAAAAAAGCAGAACGATTTATTAATGGAATGTGGAAAGCTAATGATAGACTCTGGGATGGGTGACCTCCTGGGAAGTCCTGGTTACCGGGTGCAAGCCCCGGAAGTGATGATTGATGCTATGTGATTCGTTCTCCACATTTCACTAGTTTCAATCAAACAAATGCACCCATGTGAGCATCACCCAGGAAACAAATGCTCAGTCAAAAATTAAAAAATCATAGAAAGTAGTCAATAGACTACCTCTCATGGAAATGGTCATACGTTTGAATGACTTATTTAACGCAG
>APFE030322199.1:216792-228171 GCA_000404065.3 Pinus taeda
AGTTTCTAGAAGTCAAAGCGGAGAATATAGAAGGAGGTATACTCACCATTTGGAATTCTAAGAAAATAGAAATTTTAGATGCTGAGGCATCTCGAGATTATCTTTCTATGGCCATCCAGCCTGTAGGAGATAAGGAAACATACCTAATCACTAATGTGTATGGACCCCAAAGACTGGAAGGAAAACTAAAATTTCTTGATTCTCTGGAGGAACTTAGGGATAGACATGTAGGCATGCCATGGATACTAGGATGGGATTTTAACATAATTAAATCGCTTTCAGAGAAAAAAAGGTGGAACTAGAGTTCAAAGTAAAGACTCTCTGAAGTTTCAGTCTTTTACAGATACTATGAAGTTAGTAGACATTGTAACTAGTAATGGAATGTTTACTTGGAACAACAAAAGAGGAGGGGAATCTCAGGTGGCTTCAAAATTAGATAGATTCATGATATCTGAAGACCTTATGCTCAATAATAAGGAAATTTTAGCGCGAATCCTACCCTTTGGAGGACCTGACCACTAGTTGATTCTTTTGGAGGTGCAGAGCATTGGAACTCCAAGGAATAGACCTTTTCGATTTGAAAAGATCTGGCTTTCCCATCCAGATTTCAACAGTAATATTGTCAAATGGTGGTCAGAAGATTTGAACATTCAGGGCACTAGAATGTTCCTTCTACAAAAAAGACTAAAACACATCAAGCTTAGGCTCAAGGAATGGGACAAGAAGGAATTTGGCAGCATCTTTGTTGCTAAAAAAGTAGTAGAAGGAAAAATGCAGGAACTCAACCAAATCCTTATCATAGACGGCTTTGATGAAACCAGAAATATGTAGGCCACCAAATACCATCAATAATGGGAGGAATTATGCAAACAAGAGGAATTATTTTGGAGGCAAAAATCGAGGGTTCAATGGCTGAAAAAGGGAGAAAGAAACACAAAATTCTTCCATAGATCCACAATGGCGCACATAGATCACAACAAAATCTCAGTGATCAAGGATGAGAGTGGTATTCTTCACAACTCTTATGCTGAAATAGAAAAAGTTCTGGTCAAGCACTTTCAAGGCATTGCCAAAGAAACTTGTTATGGAAGAGAAAATTCCATCAGAAACTTCACAAAACACATTCCTACGCTGGTATCCAGTGAGGGAAATTTCAACCTGAACAAGCCAATGACTGAGGATGAAGTCAGCGAAGTGCTCAAAGAGATGCAAAATAATAAAGCACCCGGCCCAGACGATTTCAAAGTTGACTTCTTCAAGGATTGCTGGAGTACAGTTAAACAGGATATTCTAAATGTGGTAGAAGATTCCAGAATGAATAAAACTATCCTGAAAGCTCTGAATACTTCTTTCATTGCACTTATCACCAAGCAGGAGGCTACTCAGACTCCTGACAAGTTTAGACCTATAGCTTTATGTAATGTGGTTTACAAGATAATATCAAAGGTGGTGGCCAATAGACTCAAACCTCTCCTCCCTTCCCTAATTTCGATGGAACAAGCTGGTTATGTGGAAGGAAGGCAAATTCTTAACAATATCATTCAAGCTCATGAGGTGGTCCATTTCCTGACTATCAACCAAAAAGCTGGTATGATCATGCAACTGGACATTCCTAAGGCCTATGATAAACTAAGCTGGAACTATATCAGGAAAATACTTATAGCTTTTGGGTTTGATCACAACTGGGTAAGATGGATCTTGGCCCTGGTTTCCTCCTCAAGTTTCTCTATTTTGGTCAATGGTTCTCCCTCTGAAACTTTTCTTCCCTCTAGAGGCCTTAGACAGGGGGACCCTCTTTCTCCCTTTCTCTTCATCCTTATGATGGAAGGACTGGGTTGGTCTATCAATCATGCTAAAGAAGTCGGTAAGATCAAAGGTCTCCAACTCTCTGACATGGGTTAGGCTTGGACTCATCAACAGTTTGTGGATGACACATTGCTGCAAGGAATCCCCACAGTCAAAGAAGCTCATGCATTCAAACATATTCTAAATGAATTTGCCAAGGCTTCAGGTATGGAAGTTAATCTCAACAAATCCAAAATATTTTTCTTCAATACTAATATTGCCATTCAAAGGAACATTGCTAAAATTATGGGCTTTCAAAGGGATTCTCTTCCCTCAA
Organism: Pinus taeda; assembly: GCA_000404065.3. Lineage (NCBI taxonomy): Eukaryota > Viridiplantae > Streptophyta > Pinopsida > Pinales > Pinaceae > Pinus > Pinus taeda. The sequence continues at coordinate 218,915 of APFE030322199.1, forward strand.
AATATTTGGGGATTCCACTAACTACTAAGCCTCTACACAAAAGCATCTGGGAGCTGGTTATCAATAAATTGCAAGACACAATAAAAAAATGGATGATAAGATCCTTAAACCTGGCTGGCAGATTAGTGCTTACAAAGGTTGTTCTACAAGTAATCCTAGTTTTTATGATGTCTGCTCTCCTAGCTCCTAAAGGAGTTTTTCAACTTATCAAAAACATACAAAGAAAATTTCTTTGGGGAAAGGGGGAAGCAAAGAAAAAATGGGCCTTAGTAGCCTGGGAAAAAAACTGCAAACCTAGAAATCATGGAGGTCTAGGATTGGATGATCCTGAAATTTTAAGTAAAGCTCTAGGGGCTAAATTATGGTGGCGTTGGCTAAAATAACCAAAGGCTTAGTGGGGTACAAGTTGCAAAGAAAAATATGCCAGTTCATGGCCTAGTGAGGATCATATATGAATGGATGGTAATATCAAAGGATCACACATATGGAATAGAGCCTGGGAAAATAGAGGTCTTGTCCAAGAGAATGGCTTCTAGGAAATTAGAGAGGGAAACTTAGCTTTGTTTTGGGAGGACAGATGGCAACAAGAACCCATTCTTTTGAAAAAAGATTTAAAGGAACTTAAGGCAGAGATGGATTCTAACGGATTAATCAAAGTTAAGGATTTCTGTGATCAATCCAACGCGGCAGGAAAGTGGAGAAAATGGAGGAAATAGATCTTAGAGATGAAAAATCATTAAAAGACAAAGCTAAAATACTAATGCAAGAGTTAGATCGAAGGAAAATTCTAGTTTCAGAAGGGAATGACCAGCTAAGATGGGGCAACAACAATGAGGTCACCTTTAAGCTCAAGGATGCTAATTATATTCTCCTTGGTTTGGCTTCACAGGCTCCAGAGAAATCATGGCAAAGACTTTGGAGACAACAAGGTTGGATGAAAATTAAACTCTTCATGTGGCTGGTGCAACACATGAAGATTTTGACATGGGACAATATCAGAAAAAGACGTGTACTGGGGCCTTCCAGGTGCCAGCTCTGTGAAATGCAAGAGGAAACAATGGAGCATCTTCTCAACGACTGGTCCTTTTCCTCCAAGCTGTGGGATTCTTTTGCCTCCATATTCCAGCAGTTGGATAGAGACCATGGAAGCATCATCAACACCCTAAGCAAGTGGAGATGCAATTTTTTGAATAACGAAGTTCTTAGCATTGCCTGGGTTCTAACACAGGGCTTCATCATCTGGAACACTTGGAAAGAAAGGAATAACAGGATTTTCAAGGAGAAAAAAAAACTCCCCCTTTTCCTTTATGATCATATCATAAAACAGTTACAAGAAATGGTGGGTTCTATTGTACGAAATCTCCGTGAGAATGCTCTCTCGGCTTCTGAGTGGAGGATTCTCTGCCAGCTAGGATTACAAATTTTTATTCCTCAAAGCCTAAGAGGGAAGAATCTCTTCAAAGAATCTAAGCTTGATTTTTGCCAACCTCCCCCCAAGGGCTTTTTGAAGTTCAACATTGACGGAGCCTCAAAGGGCAACCCGGGCACAACAGGTCATGGCGGAGTTTTAAGGGATGAAAAAGGGAACATCCTGTTTATTTTCCATAGTCATCTTGGATAGGCCACCAACAATATGGAAGAAATTATAGCTATGGAACACTGTTTAGAATTCTTGCTTCATGATAATCAACACAATGTGATTGTTGAAGCTGATTTTGAGTTAATTATTAACTTAGCCAAGAAAATCAACTGGGGCACGACATCGGAAAAGGTCTCAAAGAATTGGAGGCTCATTCTAATCTTTCAACAGATCCACAACCACCTCCAAGGCCTCCGAACTATAACTTTTAAACATGTTCGTAGAAAGGCCAATAAGCTGGCGAATCTACTGGCCAATTAAGGAGTGAATTGCATAGAGGAAAAATTTGCAACAAAATGGCAAGAGTTAACCCAACTGAGTCTCAAGGCGAAATGCAATGATCAAGTCAAGGAAGATTGGTTGATGTTTAGAAGCAGGTCCATGGAGGGTAGTACTATTAATCCAGAAGTGATATGAACAGATGAATGTACTTTTTCAGTTTTACAATGAGTAGAGAGCCATGGTGGTATAAAGTTCAGAGCAACAAGATTATTCAGAGATTCAGTGGCTACAATACAGATGGCCTTTCTCTGAGGGTTTCAGACAGGCAGATGAAGATAGTACTGAGTTTTGGATCAGGGCCATGGAGACGGAAACCAATTGATTCAGTGGATACTCTGTTGGATGGCCCTGGCTATTCAAAGAAAGATTGGTTAGCGGGTGTTTCATCGTTCCTAGTCTCAGGGACTCTCGGCAACTGCAAAACCAGGGTCTTCCTGTCCGGGAGTGGTATTTTAGGCTGGGAATGGTTCTCAAGTGATCGCTTGGACATTTTGGGTGGATACTCCTCTTCCCATAGGTCTAGAAGAACAATCTCAAAGGTGGACAACCACGACGGCCGCATCACCATAATTTTTCCATTGGGGCTCAGAATACCGGGTGGGGAATGGTTTCCGGTGATCGCGAGCCTCGCGGGCGGAAAACGGTTTTTCTTTTTTCACAGCGAGCACATCCAGAGCGCAACACGTGGTCGGGGGATCAATTTAAAAACTACCCTGATCGGGAGCTATTGTTCGGTCACTTTAGTCAATGCAATATGATTGTCGGCCATTGGATCTTCAGTAACAAATCGACGGCTAGGAAAGAATGTGCTAGTTGGTGGATGGGCTAGTTAACAGTCGCGCTTCTAGTCATTGTGATTTAGTCCTTCATCGTAAGACTGGGTATATCGATTCAACGGTATAGATTTATGGTTTGAGTGCCTGGTTGGTGGCAAAGTCAGTGCCAACTCAACTTTGACTTCAGTTTGACTTTGAATTTTGGTTCCATTTCCGATCTCCCTTTTGTTCGGTCCTATTTGGTTTTTTTTCTTTATTTTTAGAAGATGGTAGTTTTGCCATTTTTCGGGGGGGGCGGGCTTTCAAATCCCTCCTTGGTTCCACACCCCTGGTAGATTGTTGTAATTATTTTATATTATTAATGGAATAGAAGTTCCTACTCTTGCTTAGCAAAAAAAAAAGCAAGGTTTGTCTTTCAATTAAAGTTAATCTTTGTTCTGTTATTTGTCTTTCTTCTAATTCCTCTATTGTTGGTCTACCCGCAATTGTCGTGGTTAGTTTTGATGGTCCTATTTCTATTGAGGAAGGGTTTTGTTTAATGAATCTACCTTTAGGACCTCTATTTCTAGGCATAAAGAAACATAACTAAGAAAAACGTAACATAACCGAATTTTTATTGTGTTTGTTTTATCAAATTTTTAGAGGTTTTTGTTTTTGTTTTGTTTTTTGTTTTTGTTTTTTTTATTCTTCTATTTGACTATGTTGATGAATGCCTCCCCAACAATGGCGCCAAAATGTTGGGATAATTTATTAACACAAATTAACACACGTATTCATTATCAATCTAGGTTTGTAGAACTTGAAGGCATGTCCACAATGTATGGATATCAGATGTAGCCAATATTAGAAGATAAAATATAAGGAATTAAGGAAGTGCATATTACAAATATACATATATTTAAACAATTTCTAATTCATTGTTGCAATGTATGTGAGATGAAGTGGCTCTTAACTTAAGAGATCCATTTGTGTCCTTCTTCTATAATATCGCCTGATGAATAGAAATAAAAAATAATTAATTAACAACAGCTTAAGATGCATAAATAACTAATGAAGGAGATTCCTAACTTAAGAGATCTTTGGTATTCATTATCATAATTCACTTATCATTATGCTATTGTTAGAAAGCTGAAATTTCATAAAACTGCTTAAACACAATAAAGATGAATTCTAGTTTTGATCCATTAATTCAATAGAAGGAGGATTCAACTTGAACACTTTGTTGTCCCTTATTATCAAAGTGATAAACAAACTAAGATTCATCAGCAACATAAATCATTACACATCAATTCAAGTAAGCAAATCTGAAACAAAACAAGTAAACAAATTTGAAGCAACTAGTTCATGAAAATTAAGCTAGTTTAACAATGAAGTGTACTTAGCTTGGAGTGGGGGCCCTCCACCCTTGCCTTGCACACTTGAAGATGTTATCAACTACTAAAAATTCAGTCACTCATCCACACCAATGAACAACAAAAACGGAAGTAGAACAAGTTCTTCAAAATAACTTCAAATATTCAAATGTCTCAGCATAAAATTATACAAAACTACATACATAAGCCTTCAAAGTTTTGGATTTAAATAGAAGATCATGAAACAAACTGATATAAAGTCCCTCTAACAACTATATATACTCATATCCATCTATCCAAGTCGAATCCATCCAATCTATCACTAAAAATATGGACAATCCCATGAAATCATAAAACTACCCTATTTCCTAGGGATTTTTTGGATGACTGGTCCTGTTTGACCAGCTTTGATTGGGTTGCTTTAGCTTGTTTTGAATGAACCAATTGGAGTTATTTCAGTCCTAGTTCCCAAGATTTCCATACATGTATCCAACTTGAGCCCATGTGTCTTTCAAATATGACATCCATATAACTAATATTATGGGAATTTATGATTCTGTCCAAAAATTGCACTTGAAATTCAATTTTCACAAAAACTTCTAGAAATTGAAAATTAAAATTAAATACCTAAATGTGCATAAAATACATAAAAATGAGGTAGATGTGATGGAAAATGGATGGATAATATAAGGTTTAAGTAAGTTTCCTTAAGAAAAAATGGACCAAAAATGAGGGCCAACAACTATGCACTGTGCAATCACAAGCCTCAAGATCATCCCCTAAGCCTCTAAACTATGCAATTGCATCGAAGCCATGCTTCCCGTTTCTCCCAAAATTGTATAGTGTATCCTCTTAGTGCTCATCCCTTCAGCAAGTCCCACTGGCTCCCAAAACTGCGTAGCCTTGTCCCTTGGTCTTGCCTGAACTACACACTGCACAATCTCAGGGATCAAGATTTTTCCCTGGCTATTGGAACTATGCACTATGTAGTCATTGAGACCCCTCTCCCTACCTGTCAGTTGGTTTTGACTCAGTTAATGGATTATAATGCACTATCTTAGACTAGGATGTTTCAGACTGATGTCGTCTCTTCATGAGTGAATTGCAGATGCACGTACGCTATCACACCATGGCAAGATGATGATGAAGGAGATGAAGGAGGGAAGCTTGCTAAAAGACACACTTGTAGAAGAATACACAAGCTAATCAATCAAGAGAAGCATAAGGGACATAATTTTGCGCTTACAACTCAAGACTTGAGACCATTGAAGATTCCTTATCAGCAAGTCATACAGAGGTGAAAAGAAGAAGCAGGCACTCAACTCTTAGTAAAAACGTGGCTCGACATTGCCACATCGTCATGAAATCCATGCTAACAGTTTCATGTTATGTAATGTCATGTCATGAGTAGTCACATGCGACACCTTGTGGCCAATGATGTACCATATTTTTCAGAAATGTATTGTAAAGTGAAAGTCCAAAGGACATGTGTGGAATATGAAGAGTCATGTAAAGTTGAAAAGTCATAGGAAGTCAAACAATCAAGAGGGTTGTCAAAGAGTCACAAGGAAGGGGAAGCATCACCCTTGGTTATATATACTCTCTCATTGTATGAGAAAAGGACTTTTCACCTTGGCTCCTCCTGCAAAGAATTAGAGAGATAAGCTAGTTCTTTGCGGAGCAAGGAGTGGCCCCAATGCTCCACTACTGGAGCTAGTGATGTACATTGTAAACATGTTTCTTGGAAATTTTACTTAATAACAAAAGCCTTCAAGGCCAACACATTCTTCATGCATGGATTATGAATGTTTGTAAGTCCATTCCGTGGATGTTTTTTCTTCATGTTTTCTTTCATATGTGCTAAGATAGTTGAACTATTTCAGTTGTTTTAGTACTTATCTTATTGAGAATGTGCTGTAATGGTTGTTATTATTGTCTCATCCTTGTGGAATATTCTACAGTGTATTAGAAATACCTTTCTTCATTTGTTGGTTGTAACGACCATCAAATCCTCTGTGGACTATTCCACTGCATGTTAGACAAATCCTTCCGGTTCATGTGTGTCCCTTCTTGGGTGGTACTACTACCTCTCACTTAGAGGCTCACTTTTCTCCCCTCTCTGCAGTAGAAGAACCTTGACACATTTACAACTAAACACTCACCAGGTACACCTTCTTTCTTTTCAAAGGCATCATTTCATCCCTCTCTCTTGTTAACAGTTAGAGCCAAGGAAAATCGTTAAGCATTTGATAACCAAGCCTTTATATTGGATGGGACTCCTACACCAAATGGTGTGAGGTCTAATTGGGACTTCATATCAGGGATATCCCTTGAATGTTGGCGGGTCCAACACCACCAACATTTCTAGTGCTAGAAGGAGGGAAACCAGACTTTTATGGCTAATAACCCCACTAACCCCAATCTTACTTCCTTTAGTCAAGGCAATAACATTCCCAGCAAATCCCCTACGTGCATTACTGAAGTTGGTAATTCTTCTCAACCCGAGACTGAACAACCTCAAAAACTCACATATGAAAAACTATGGGCCATCTGCCCCATCACTTGAAATTTTGCGACAGCCATTAGATTGATACTTGGAATAGAAACTCTTCCATATTTTCTGAAGAATAACAAAACCACCCCTACTGGGATAGTGGTTTCAACAGTTGAAGAGTTTGTTCTCACCACCCTTGAAGAGTTAGTAGACTCTGAAGAAAACACAGAAAAAACAAAACAACCTGCAACCTTCAATGATGGTGACAATGACAGTGAAGTGCTCTTAGACAATAATTTTTGTGGGTTGGCTGAAGGAGAAGAACGAGAAGAAGAAGACCAATCAAATTTTGAAGAAGAAGGGGAAGGCATCAAAGAAGACATGGAAAACCAAGATCTATATTGGATGTCTCAAGACCCACTTTCACTAATAGGTATGTTACACAAGATGCCAAGGAATTCAAATAGATCCTAATGAAGTATGACCCTGACAAGGCAGTAAAGGCAGAGGATCATCTAGACAACTTCTACCTACATCTTCAAACACTCGAGGTACACTATGATGATGTTGCATGTACACTTTTTCCATGTACCCTAGATGGTAGAGAAGCTGTGTGGTATCATATTATTCCTCCTAATTCCATCCATAATTGGAGGGGGTTTAAGAAAAAAATCCTTGAGAAATTTGTTGATGTCAAGACCCCCGCCATGTTATTGAAAGAGCAAGGCAGTCTCAAGATGGAGCAAAAGGAAAAGGTGAAATATTTCAATCAAAGGTTTAACCACATTCTAAATAAGTTCTCAACAAATACTAAGCCTCATGACTCCATCACCATTGATTATTACACTTATGCCTTTTCCAATAGACATTGCACAGTTTGTAAAGAGAAATGTGAAAAACTTTAACAAAAAATTATGAAGAGGCAATCGCGGTTGAAAAGAACTTGCGTGCAATTGGAGACATTGTATATGATGAACAAACCAAATACAACATGGGTAAATGGTCATAGGCCTTTGTGAGAAAGGCCAAAGATAAAGAAACTATTGACCTTGAGAGTTTGACCCGTACTCTCAAGACTCAGTCAAATGAGTTGGAAGAACTAAAAAAAAGGTCAAGTGAGACCTCCATGAGCAACAAGCCTCCTAAGTTCAACCTGTTTAGAAGGACTGTGAATTCCAAAAGTAGCAACAGTCAACTGGCTAATTCTGTGCAATGCTAAAACGTTGTATTGAATATTGAAAGCATGGGCATAGAACAATATTGTTCACACCATTAAGAATATAATTCCAAGAAAACATGCTGACAATGGAATCATGCCATGAGCATTCTTGCTATGCATCTTGTTGATGTGGTAATGGTTGAGGAGAAGACCGAGATTGCAAAAGAAAAGAAAGAAGCTGCTACAACTGAAGAGACTCCAAGCGTGGGGCATGTAGTAAACATGTTCAATTGCATAATCATAACCCAAAAGAGTATGGCCGACAAAAAACTTCTGAGTGATGGTCTGACCCAAAAGCAGATGAACTGGTACAATATGAGAAGCCAAGGGCTGGCCACTGGACTAGAGTTGATGAAGTAGAAACTCAAAGAAAACCTGTTAAGAAAGATCATTCCACCCATCAGCTCAACACAGAACACCCAGAGCAAGTCTGGTAACACAACTACAACTAAAAGTTCTTTCGAAAGTAGTAAGAGTAATACCAACATTCTGGAAGTCACAAACCAAATCATGCCCCCAGACACTTCAACAATCCTTCCCACTATAGATTACAACATAGTTGGTGACATGAAGAATATTCGTGCGAAAATATCAATGTTTGAACTAACAAAGATCACGAGCCAAAGGGACATCCTCTTACACGCACTTGGGAAATCCACTGCAAGTAATGATGCTTCTTCTGACAAGGGATCTGGTACATCCTCTAGTTCCCTCAAATCTGCACTTAATGCTTTAATAATGGATACAAATATACTCTGCCCTCCTTTTTTGTTAACTTTTGAAATTTTCATTTTCAATGTACATAGTTGCTTGGTTGATTCTAGTGCATTGGTGAACATAATGCCATTATCTGTCGTGAAGAAAATCAACGCAAAATGGGACAAAACAGATGCACAAATCAGTCATCTGGATAGAACTCTTGTCCATGCAGTTGGTGAACTTAGAGATGTAATTGTATGTTTATCATCCGTTGAGTAAGTCCACCAATGTATCAGCATAGTGATTGTGGACATTTCAGAAGCATATGAAGTGTTGTTGAGCAGATATTAGTCCAACAAGCTACAAGGGTACTTTTCTATGGATTGGTCACATTTATGGCTTCCATATAAGGGCATAAATAATTAGATCCAGGTGAATTCAGAGAGATACATTAAACATATTGTCACTCCCTTGAATGGACAAAATGAACCTATGGCATTCGCAGAACTTATCTTCGGAAATTGCTTCCTGGAAACCCAATTGGGGTGCTATCTTTCACAACCATCCCTAGTCCCACTAGATACACAGTTAGAGCTCCTTCCTAGTCCAACTAGTGAAAATGACATTTGTACAGTTAGTAATAGTAATAATAGTACTAGTGTGGTTCATAGTCCTTTTACATAGGATATGTGGAATTTGTACTTTGATGGTTCCAAAATGTTGGGTGTGGAGCCTGATTATCTTCTGTATTCAAAGGTATTGCCACATTGGACCCTAGTTCGAAATGGGGCGGCAA
>APFE030322199.1:233456-245422 GCA_000404065.3 Pinus taeda
AACACATACAGCTCAAGTACCATTTCATATGATCAGTGTTGGAAGATGGAGAGTTGAAGCTGGAAAAGATACACACTAGCCAGAATCCTACATATATGCTAACAAAAGTTGTAACCAAGGAGAAACTGAGAATCTGCTTAGTTTCAATTGGTCTTCAAGTATGATGAAGAAGATGAGAAACAGCCAGGTCCAAAGAGGAGTCATTGTCCAACAAATGAAGCAGCGATGGAGTTACTATAATCAGTCTCCAAGTGGGAGATTGTTGGGTGTGGAGCCTGATTATCTTCTGTATTCAAAGGTATTGCCACATTGGACCCCAGTTCGAAATGGGGTGGAAACGCTGCCCGTAAAACATTCGTTACAGGGGGGGTCCAGGGGGGGCGACTGTGACCTTTGGGGAACCCCCCTTGGCGGGGGGTTGCGGGGGCAACGCCCTCGAAGCTAAGAATAGATGTAAAATTTCCTTGTAAAAGTATACTAATTTCTAGTCAATCTGGGTCGTTCATTAAGCAGAGATCTGACAGTAGAAGTTATGTTTAATTTAGGGTTTTTTTCCCTAGAAGGCAACCCCTCACTATATATGAGGGAATTGTATTGCATCTATGTAGATCTGTATTCTGAGTGAGAAAGAGAGAGGAGATTGGGAGCGAAGAGGGAGTTACAACGAATTTTCTATAGGTTGTATCTATTCAGTTTGCTGGATAATATAAAAGGAACGACTGGTTTTTTCTCCATGGACGTAGCCCAAACTAGGTGAACCACGTATATTTGTGTCTCTCTTGTTTGATATGTTTTTTGTGTTTATATTTTTGCAGTATTTTATGTGTTCCATTACTCCTTAATATATAATTTTCTAACACAAAACACAAGAGGTATTTGGAGTTGGTTGCATTTTAATAGATCCGTTGCATAGAAAACATATGAACTCTAGCCGCTTGGAATTTGAGTGCATGAACAACATTGCAAAATACAAGGAACTTATCTTGGGTTTGTAAAGAGCTATTGACCTCAACGTTGCAATCCTAAAAGCAGTAGGTGACTCAGAAATTGTTGTGTGACAGGTACATGATATCATACTCTGTGTGTCACCTCATCTTAAAAGCTATCAATAAGAGTTATGTCATTTCATTTCACAATTCCAAGCTTTTAATATCATTGTTGTCCCTAGAATGCGTAACGCAACTAAAGATGCATTGAAAAATGTTGTTGCTCGGTTTTCATTGTTAAGGGATGATTTTTCAGTTGAAATTATTTATAAGTCATCCATCCCTGATAATATAACTAATTTACTCATTTTCTATGATGACCAAAAGATACTGCAATTCATGGAAAATGCTGATGCTTTCGAGGACACAACAATTGATGAAGATGAACACAAAAGGACCTTGCAGGATGCAACTAACTCAAGAAAATAAAATATCATTCTAAAAGGCATTGTATCACTGGAAAATCTGTATGACCTGCATAACCACTTTCGGGGACCTGTTAATACTAAAACCCGTAGTTCCACGATGTTGCACGAGCAGATTAATTTGGGAACAAAAAGGGATCTGAAGTTTTTCAATCTTGGTATTTGTTGTACACCACAAGAGTGGCAAGCCTTTATCTACTTGTTCAGGTAGTACTGAGATGTATTTGTGTGGATGTATGTTGAACTGAAAACTTATGACACACAAATTATCTAGCACGGGATTCTGATAAAAGAAGCGGCCAAGCCAGTTCAACAAAAGCTATGAAAGGTACATTCGACGCTTGAATCCCTCATTCAAAAAGAGTTAAGGAAATTTCTAGATTCTCGGATCATATACAAAGTGTGACACTTGACCTGGATATCAAACTTGGTCCCGATAATAAATAATTATGGGGAAATCCGCTTATGTGAAAATTTATGAAATATTAACCACACCTCAGACAAAGATAGTTACCCTATGCCGTCTATGGAGAAAATATTGCAAACAATATCAGGGTTAGAAATGTTTTCTCACTTGCATGGGTATTCAAGGTACAAGCATGTTTTGGTCTCAGAGCTTGATAGAATTAAAACAACCTTCTGCTCGAAGTGGGGCACATTCGCATTCAAGCGAATGCCATTTGGGTTAATTAACACTGCTGCTACATTTCAACGTGCCATGGAAATCACATTATGGGAATTTGCTAGATAGAGTGTAGTGGTATATCTTGATGATGTTTCATTGTTTTTGAAACAGAGATTTGATCACATACACTACTTGAAGAAAATTTTCGAGCGATGTCGCAAGTACGAGATATCTCTTAATCCCAAGAAGAGTATATTTGCAGTGTTCAAGTGTAATAGCTTGGGCCACATCATTCCTAAGAGTGGGATTAAAGTGGACCTGGAGAGGGTCAAAGAAATCATGCAGATTCCCTTCCCAGTGAATAAAAAAGCTATGCAGTCCTTTCTCGGGAAAATTAATTTCCTCCACAAGTTCATTTCTAAATATGCACAGATTGTTAAACCAATACAGGAGATGATAAAGAAGAATGCAGTATACAAATTGGACAGGAGGGAAAAGGACATGTTTTCTTGTATCAAACAAGCTATCGTAGAAGCACCTACATTATACATCCCATACTTCAACAAATATTTTTTTCTCTACACCATTGCTTCTGACACTTCTCTTACTGCTGTGCTCACACAAAAGGATGACTAAAATAATGAGTGGCCTATATATTTCATGAGCGCTAGTCTTCAAGGACCTAAAGTCAATTATACCACCATTGACAAGCAAGTTACACAATATACAAGGCGGTGAAGCATTTTTGATCCTATCTTCTAAAAAGGCATTGTGTTATCTTTGTTCCTCACCCAACAGTCAGATCACTGTTTGTCCAACAAGAGTTGGGTGAGAGGAGAGCGAATTGGATGACTGGTCTATAGGAATATGATTTAGAATTCAAATCAGTTCACACAATCAAGGGCCACGGTCTATGTTGACTAGTAGCAGAAGCAATGGACACAAATGAAGAAGAAGATCTCTCAGGTTCAGAGCAAGAAATCAAATGTACAATGTCGAGTGAGCTCTCCCCACTACTATCATGAACCCTTGGTACACATATGTGCGCCAATATCTTGAGCATGACATTGTTATCTCCCATCTATCCACGTGGAAAAATAGGGCACTTAGACTCAAAGTATTATCTTACCAGTTGGTGCATGGGGTGCTTTTAAGAAAGCACCATAATGAAGTACTGCTCAGGTGTTTGGAAGCACATGATTTAGAGAAAGTATTGTTTGATCTCCACAAAGACCTAGCCAGGGGACATTTTGCAGGTAACAAAAAAACACATAAAGTCATGTGGGTTGGATTTTACTGGCCTACATTATCCAGAGATTCTCATGCCTACACCCACAAGTGTTTGTTCTGTCAAAGGTGTGCTGACAAAGTAGGAATTCAACCACCCCATTGCATCCCATTGCACTGGAAGAAACTTTTGAATAGTTGGGCTTGGATATGATTGGAGAAATATTTATGCATTCATCGAAGCAACACCGCTATATTCCCACTACTACAGATTATTTCACGCAACGGGCAGAAGCAGTTTCACTCAAATAGGTGAATGATCAGGAAGTCATAAAGTTTCTTCAACATAACATCATTTCCAGGTTCGACATTCCTACTTCACTTGTTTTTTACAGTGAAACATACTTTTCATCACTAATACTTTAATTTTTTCATTGGAAAATGATATTATATTAAAACATTTAGCTAATTATTATCCACAGGTGAATGGTCTTGTTGAATCCACAAATAATAACCTAATCCGCATCATAAAAAAGACCATATTCTTTGAGAAACAAAACTAGTGCTCTTCTTTGGTAAATGATTTATGGGCTGACTAAGTCACACCAAATTGAATACCTCCCCTTACTTCCAGGTATATGGAAAAGAAGCTATCCTCCTGCCCAACATCTACCTGCCTGCGCTCCAACTTTCACAAGAATCCCAAGGCAAGACATGCTTATTAGTGCAATGTAGGATGGACACCCTTCATAAATTACAGGATGAAAGGTTGAAAGCAAAAGATAAATTTTCGCTTCATCAAAAGTTTGCAAGGAAGAACAAGTTCAGTGTGGGTGACTTAGCCTTGAAGTGGGACAATGCTCACGAGGACAAAGGAAAACACACTAAATTTTAGTCCCTGTGGATTGGGCCATTCACTGGCCACAAAAATCTTTCCCAACACACCTATCATCGTCAATCACTTGATGGGAAGATTGACTCTTCCCTGTCAATTGCCAAGGCTTAAAACACTACTTTCAATGAATATTTGGGGTTGTGCCCTACATTGTGTACTTATTATTTCCTTTCTTGTTGGTTTGAGTTTTGTTTTGTTTTCATCATGTGAATAAATGTTGTCCATGAACATGTTGTGGCTTCTTAGTATATTTGTGGCCAAACTCTTAAGAGTCTTGTGACACTTCAACATTTGGCTAATGTTCTGTCCATCTTAATTGTGTCGGTTATATCTTTTGGCCAATGAAGTTCCAACAGAAAATACGATCCGTCTATAAGGAGAGGTTTGGTCCAACCATGAACCTATGTCTATTTAGGAAACCTTATTCCCATAGTCGGTTTTGTGTTTCTGTGTTTTCATGCTTATCCAATTAGTAGAAATGGAGAAGGGGAAAAATCTAAATGTGCAAACCTAAATCAGAGGTCTCTGTATGCTTCTCTGAAGGAACAACCTCTTCTTCTCTCAATAAGTCAAGATCCCTATCCCTCCCCAAAATAAATAAGTGCCTATACACAATCCTCTTTAAAATAAATAAATAAAGGTGAAAGAAGAGAAAGGATTCTTGTGTAGAGAGGTGAAGCAAGAAACTATTCCCGCGTACTATCCAGGCTTGCTTGCAATGGAGAAATGTTTGTGTTCATGCGTGACTCCACCAAGGTATTGCCCAGGCCTATTGGTAGCAGAGAAACACCAGAGATGAAAAATTATATTCTAAAAATCTTAAGCTCGCGAGCTACACTACCCTTCCAAATTCGAAAAATTTTGATATCACCGAATCTTATGTTGTATTCAACTGAGAAAGCATAAAGGAGACTGTCTATTCATGGGGTAAGTGGGGATACTATAAGTAATCTACATGATGAACCAATTCTCCTTGAAGAACCAAGGCCCTGAACAAAAGAAGTTAACCGAGACAGAGAAGTTGGAATTCTAATAGTGCATGACCAAGTATTGTATCTTCTACAATGCCCTCCAAAATTTTGGCTTACACTCAGTTTCAGAGCCTTCCTTTGTCTTGTACATTTTTTTCACAAACACCGAAGCTTGTTTTATGAGCTTTCTTGAAGTATTTTGCTCCCTTTTTCAAGTTGGGTAAAATTTCATATTTTCGCATGATTAGATGTCGTACAATGTGTAGAAGCCAGTTCAGGTGGTTTTAAGGGTGTATCTTTGTGTATATGAGTTTTTCTAACTATGTAAACATCTGTCACACTCATTCACAAAGTTATGAGCATTGTTGTACACATGTTGTCAAGGTCGTCTCAAAGTCTATCTTAAGCGTCACACTTGTCATAAATGGTCGTCAAGTGGTCACACAGGGGGGAAATGCACATCTCATGTGTCCTGGGTGATCTATGTTGTTGTGCCATCAAGTATTCTAAGTGTGATATCACAGTCGAAGTCTCATCACTGTTCACATCAGCCTAACCAGTCTTACACTTAACCATTTTTTAGAAGGCTTCCCGACTAAGAAACTTAGCTTCACTCGACCTCCCTGAACTGTACATTGTGTAGTTCCAATCCTCTAGCTGAGACATTTCCCCTTGACACTTCGTAATGCACAATTTCGTTCTCCTAGGAATACTATAGTTTAGAGTTAATGTGCTTAAGTTTTGACCTTGGCCTCTAGAATTGCACAATCATTCATCCCATCTAGATTTTCACTATGCACTGCGCAAGCACAAGCCTCAAGATCATCCCTTGAGCCCTTGAATTTCACAATTACATAGTATCCAAACCTCCCTTATCTCCCAAAACTACGCATTCTCTCCTCTCAGTGCTCATCCCTTCAGCCAGTCCCACTGGCTCACAAAATTGCACAGTATTGTCCTTCGGTCCAGCCCAAACTATGCACTGCTCAGTCTCAGGGCTCAAGATTTTCCCTTGGCTACTGGAACTGCACACTGCGCAGTCATTGAGCCCTCCCTCCTAACATGTCACCCACTTCCGTCTCAGTTAATTGATCAAAATGAACTATCTTAGACTAGGGGGTTTTCAGAAAAATGTCATCTCATCATGAGTGAATTGCAGATGCAGGTAATCTATCACACCATGTCAAGATTATGAATAAGGAGATGAAGGAGGGAAGCTTACTATAAGACACACTTGTAGTTGAATACATAAGCTAATGAATCAAGAGAAGAAGAAGGGACATCAGTTTGTGATTGCAACTCAAGACTTAAGATCATTGAAGATTCTGTATCACAAAGTCATTGAGATGAAAAGAAGAAGAAGACACTCAACACTTAGCAGCAACAGTGGCATGAAATTGCCACATCATCATGCAATCGATGTAGTGTCATGTCATGTCATGTCATGAGTAGTCACATGCCACACCTTATGGCCAATGATGTAACATATGTTTAAGAAATGTATTGTAAAGTGAAAGTCCAAAGGACATGTGTGGAATATAAAGAGTCATGTAAAGTTAAAAAGGCATAGGAAGTCAAAAAATCACGAGGATAGTCAAAGAGTCAGAAGAAAGGGGAAGCATCATCACTTGGTTATATATACTGCCTCATTGTATGAGCAAAGGACTTTTCAACTTGGCTCCTCCCACAAAGCATTAGAGAGATAATCTAGTTATTTAGGGAGTATGGAGTGGATCCAATGCTCCACTACTAGAGCTAGTGATGTACATTGTAAACATGTGTCTTGGAAATTTCACTTAATAACAAAAGCCTTCAAGACCAACACGTTATTCATGCATGGATTATGAATGTTTGTAAGACTATTCTACGGATGTTTGTACTTCATGTTTGCTTTCACATGTGATAAGATAGTTGAACTGTTTCAGTTTTTTTAGTACATATCTTATTGAGAATGTGTTGTAATGGTTGTTATTGTTGTCTCATCCTTGTGGAATGTTTCATAGGATATTATACAAACCTTTCTTCATTTGTTGGTTCTAATGACCGTTGCATCCTTTGTGGACTATTATGCCAGAAGTTAGACAGATCCTTCTAGTTCATGTGTGTCTCTTCTTGGGTGGTACTACTACCTCTCACTTAGAGGCTCATTTTTCTCCCTTCTTCGCAATAGAAGAATCTTGACACATTTACAACTAAACACTCACCAAACACACCTTGATTTTCGAAGGCACCATTGCATCCCTCTCTCTTGTTGACAGTTAGAGCCAAGGAAAATCTTTAAGGATTCGACAAATAGGCTTTTATACCAGATGAGACTCATACACCAAAAGGTATGAGGTCTAATTGGGACTTCATATCGAGTAGATCCCCTAAATGTTGGCAGGTCCAACACTGTCAACAAGTGCATTCTCCACTTTTTTTGTTCCCCAAAAAGCAAAACCCTTGTTTCCACTGAGATGTTTTAATCTCTAGGAGATGAGAGAAGATCTCTATCTCTAACTATCTGGAAATTGGAAATTCTTTTTAGGGGTCTTTCCTATAAGTTTTCAACCTTTAAAAAAACAAAAAATAAATAATTATAATATTTTTTAAAACATTAGAGTTTTGTTAGGCCTTTAACTAAGCCCATTAGTCTTTAAGTTCACAATAAAGTAAATAATAATAATTAAAAATTATTTACAACAACCTGGGGTGTTACATACTTCAACTTGAATAACCAAACCAACTAGTAAAGGGATTTCGGTAATCCCATGCCTAAGTCATAAGTATTTGGTTCAATGGATTTATAAAGTGTTTGGTTCAGTGAATTTACCAATGACTACCAAATGACTAGATTATAAACTTGTACCAAACAAGGCATATTTACAAAATGAAGATAAAAATCATTTGACTTAAATGATAAGAGTGTAGGTGTATGGCTATGATACAATTGGAGGTGAAGCCCAAGAGTATCTCCCTCTTGTATATAACCATGAGTAATCTTAATAAATAAACAATTCAATTTGAGGAGTTACCTCCTAACATGACATGGTATCAAAGCCAACTCCATCTTTTTAGATTTCCTACCTTTGTAACTCCCTCCTGTTCTGCCTATTTTGCAAAATTGTCACCTTCTCTGCATCTTGTACACCTGCATTGCCTTGGTGGTTTCTCATACTCTACCTTTCCATATGTTATACCTGCATTGTGGTATACCCATTGAATGCTTCCCTATATCTTTTGTTTAATGCTGCAATGGTATTCCCTCGCCCCCTTTCAGCTCATCCTACACACTGCGCTCTAGTTCAACGCAAATGTTTCTTCATACAACACTCCCACTACATTTTTAATATTCTTCTATGATCTCATCGCCTTCAGCATTACGGTATCCATTTGATGTTTCTCTGTCACCGCATTTTGTTATCTTCTTGCAGCAACAATGTTACAGTGCTTGCGGAGTCTAGTGCTGGTTGGCATCTCGTGAAACAACCACACTATATAGTGATGTGTATGCTTTGATTGTGAAATGGCCACGACACCCTCGACCCTCTCCCACAACACCCTCGACCTCTCCCCTTGCACAGTCCACACGCTCACTATGAGTGCCATACTTGGCTTCGAATCTCCCCATATGCAACCTCCATACGCTGCCATATCTCCAGACTTGACCTCCATACGTGTCTTCTATACACATACTTTAATGTTGTCCCACCTCTTGTAATTCAATGTTGTCACATTACTTCCGTTGAATGTTGCAATACACGACCCCTCCTCCATATGCGTTAATAACTCTCCCTCGAGCCTTGGCCTCTCGGCCCTCTCCCAACTGTGCATTGCCTTTCATTGAATACCACACTTCGACTTGCCAACTATACCTCGGCCTCCTGGCCCTCTCCCAATTGTGCACTACCTACATGCCTCTCAACGCATATCAGAGTTGATTTTTATAAATTTACACCAAAACGAATTTTATTTTCACTAAAAGTGAAATTATATATATATATATATATATAATATATATATATATATATATAATATATATATATATATAATATATATATATATATAATATAATATAATATAATATATATTATATATATATATATATTAAATAGAGGGTTGGCAATTATGACCAGGTTTGGCAAATGACATAGATGGTTGTCCTTGAGGCACTCACTAAGATGACAGATCACAGTTAGGCTCTCAGAATGAAAGAAAAATAGATATACACGAGTTCCTCTTAACCAGGTCGCGTATACACGCGTGATTGCCGATCAAAAGTCGTGTATACGTATGCACACACTTTCATGCACAGAAAAGCGTGTACATGTGGGAAAACTTATTTTTAGTCCATGGTATTTGGTCCTTGGTATTTGGACCTATGGTTTTGGACCATGGTATCTCATCCAAAGTATTGAACCTAGGTATTACGCCACAAGTATTGTTTCTAAGTGGTTTTGGACCATGGTATTGAGTAAGGCCTAAGACTATAAAAGGGGAAGGAGATCATTAGGCAAAGGTATTCACTCAAGTATTGAATATCTAATGAAGAGCAAGATCTAGAATATTGGTGATTGGGTTGTGGTGCATAGCTGGATTTGAAGCAAGAAGGAACCTGAGCGTTAGAAGATGGATAAGTTCTATTGATGGGTCAAGATCTCAAGGCTGGAAGAGAAGTATCTTTGTGTGATTTTTATTTGTTATATTTGGCACATGACTTGATCTATAAATTTGATAATTTGGGTATAACTGATGTCTGAAAAGGGTAAATTATCTTTTATAGATCTCTACGCAGGTTCGGCATAACAAAGGCGCGTATGCACGTTGGTTAGGTAATTCAAAACAACGTATACAAAGGTTTGCCTTAATACAACAGTGTATGTACGTAGGTTATACATATTGAAGTAGCGTACATCTCATAAAATATGTTTTAGCTACTTTTGTTTATTGTTGTAGTGTTCTAGGTTCAGGATTGGTTTTTGGTTACTGTTACTGTATTCTAGTTACAACATTCAGAGAAGTGATTGGTTGATTCAGTTTTGGTTGGTACAAAGGAGATTGGTTGATGCAGATATACTTGATGTTTGATTGATGTTATTGATGGATCTAGTCTAAAAATTTATGAAACGTGGTCCCTGAAGAAAAGAGAAGGTTGTAGCCTTCTGTAGGTCAGCACCTATGTACTAAGTACATTAGCTAGTACAAGAGATAAGGGGGTTGTAGCTCCCTTACATGAGAAGCTGGAAAACAAGAGAAGGTTGTAGCCTTCTACAGGTAGAAGCCTGTGTACTGGTATATGACTGCACCAGTACAAAAATATTGTAAGAAGAAGTTTCTTATAAAAGAAAGATAGAGACGAATTACAGCAGGTGGTTTTCACCCACATTGGGTTTCCACCTTATATCTTGTGTTCATGATCTGTTCTATTTTACTGCACTTGTTTACTGTTCTTATGGTTAATGAAGTTCTGATGCAGTGATTTAAGATCAACATTTAATGGATTAACCGAATCATAAGTTTACTGGATATATGCTAGTTTCTTTAGACACAGTTGTGTATATATGCGGGTTCTCATAACTGAAGTAGCGTATGAAAATGAAAAATTGCTTGATTTGATAATATTGATTCACCCCTCCTCTCAGTATTATTTCCAACAGTTGGAATCAAAGCAGGTTCTTCAGAATAAGCTTGATCACTTGAAGGAAGATCTATCATCATGAGAAACTACGAAAAGGAGGCATCCATTAGGCCACCAATCTTTGATGGGAGAAACTTTGTTTATTGGAAGGTAAGAACCACAACCTATCTTCAATCTCTTGGTATAGAAGTTTGGGATATCGTGGAAGGAGGATACACATTTCCATCAGCAACTCCTACAGATACGGCAAGTAAAAAGTAGTATGAAACAAATGCAAAGGCTATCAATACTTTATTGGGGAGTCTATCTCAATTAGAATTCATCAAGGTTATGCAGCTCAAAACTGCCAAAGAAATATGGGACAAGATCGTTCTAAGCTATGAAGGAGATGATCAGGTAAAACGTGCAAAACTACAAGCTCTCAGAATTCAATATGAAACTCTCAAAATGCACAATGATGAAAGTGTAGCTAATTATTTCCTGCGTATAGATGAGATTGTTAATCGCATGAAAAACTTGTGTGAAGAGATAAAAGAAGTTACTTTAGTTGAAAAAGTTCTAAGATCTTTGCCTTCTAAGTTTGAAACAAAAGTGTCGCCCATAGAAGAAAAGCAGAATCTTCAGAGTATTACTATGTCACAACTACACAGAATCCTAACTGCTTTCGAAATGAGAAAGGGGGGTCCATCATACATAAGAGAAGCTGCATTCAAAACTTCAGGAAAAGCAGAATACAATGAGTCAGGACATACGTCAGAAGGAGAGGAAGAATCAAACTTTGTCAAGAACCTTCAATGGGGTTCTAGAAGATTCAGAGGTAGGCTTCCTTTCAAATGCTTTTTCTTGTGGAAGAGTCGGTCACTATGCAGCCAAACGTCCTCACAAAGATAAGCTTGATAAAGGTAAGGAACCAGTTAAATGGAATATAAAACAGAACATAAGTAAGAAGAGTTACTATACACATGAAGATAGCGATGCACTTTCAAATAGCGATGAAGATGAACATGGTAATGATTCTAGACTTTTGATGGCTTTTGAAGATGATGATTTCTTGGATGCTATAGATGAAGATGATCTCTATGAAGAAATTTCTAAACTTAAAATCTCCTTAGAAGAAAATAATATGATCATAGATACTCTGACATTCCAACTTGCTGAAAGAGAAAAACACAATGAAAAGTTAGAATGTGAAATTGTGGGACTTAGAAAAGATATTGATT
>APFE030322199.1:258981-272026 GCA_000404065.3 Pinus taeda
TTACAAATTAAAAAATAATAAATTATATGAAATTTACTCATTTAAAGTTTTTTTTGGCCCATTTTTTTAATCAAACTTGTATTTTGGTAGGGAATTAATGGAATCTCAAATTTAAGCTATGAATTTTATATATTCCAAATATAGTTAGAATTAAATCAATTTATGTTTAAAAAAATGCATTTTAAATCACAAAAATTCAAGATTTAATAGAAATTATTATTCATGAATTCCAACTCGAAACCCTAAAACACAAAATAATTAGATAATGTCCTTGAAAATATATGTTTTTGCAATACAAATTATGGGTGAGAATTATAATCTTAAGGTGGTTATAGTTTTTTTTTAATGCCCGCACGACTTGTTGGAAGATGGAAGGTCAATGAGGCTAAGGTTTTGGTGGTCTAGCGGATAGCAGGAGGTTGGGCGTTGTTGTGTAGAGAGTGATGGTGATGAGGGAATGACAAAAGATTTTGATGGACAAATTTAAAGTGTTGAGTGAGTCTTCGGTTGTTTGCTAGATGATGGGGGGCCAACAAGGCCGAGGTTTTGGTGGTCCAGAGGGCAGTGAGAGGTTGGGTGTCGTTGTGCAGAGTGCGATGGCATTGAAGGAGCGACAGATGACTCCGACGAGTGACTTAAAAGTGTTGAGTGAGATTTGGGTTGTTTGCTGGAAGATGGGGGGCCAATGTGGCTGCGGGTTTGGTTGTCCAACAGGTAACGGGTGGTTGGGCACCACTGTGCAAAGAGCAAGGCAATGAGGGAGTGACAGATGACCCAGGTGGGTGACTTAAAAGTGTTAAGTGAGACTTGGGCTATTTGTTGGAAGAAGGGGGACCAACGACGCTGACGGTTTAATGGTTCAACAAGGGTTTTTGGTTCAAAACATGGGGTTAGTTGATATGGTCATGCACCAAAACTTTCCTCTGGGTGGGGTGGCGGTGGGTATACAAGAGATTTTGGGCCTATAAGGTATCCTAGGACTCCTGGTGGTTATGCGGATGACATGCTTGGTGGCTAATTTCATGGAGGTCTTTCTAGCTATGGAGGTGGGTGCTATGGCGCAACTGGGCGACTGGGTGAGAGAGGTCTGGAACTAGTAACTCGTTAACTTGCTTAGTTGCGATGGGCATGTTAGAGCATCTCTAGGCTTTTTCCCAGTTAGATCATCTTCCAACAATTGTCATTTTCCTTGCCGGTCATAGTATCTTCTTGTTTGTTTCTTGCCAGTGAGAGCACCTTCTGGCATTGACATTTTTCTCGCATCAACATTGTAATGAGTGATTTCCTATTGTCATGATATATTTGGTGTTCCCTACAAAATTCTCTGTTGGGTCTGCGTGCCATGTTTCTTGTCTTTTTTAAACAATTTCTTATGCCCTTGGGTTTGTTATTCTTAAGTTTTTTTTTTCTATAAAAATAAACTTACACATATACTATATGTAAATATGATTTTATTTAATATAAAGTTGTTAGTTTTCTCTTTCCTGAGAAAAAAAAATGTTCATAGTTTTTCCACGTGAACAGACGACTTCAGTTGGTTGTGTCCTCCGGTAGAGATTAAACACATTTTTATGCACATGGATACCTTGTTATAGACTTAAAGTTTCACATGGTTTGTCCTCCATCAAATAGTCAAACTTAGATGCATAGAGACGGTCAAAGTCAAAGTCTCAAGATTCAACACATTTTTATCCGTATGGATATTCCCCTGGTTGTATATTTAAAGTTTCACATGGTTTGTCCTCGAACAAATACGAGTTCACTTGATTTTAAACGCAGTTGTCTTTAAGTTTTTTTGGTGGTTTTTTCTGGTCTAAATCTGGCAGCAATTTATTGGAATAGCAAGTTTGATAGCTAGTTTCTGCGCAATCAAAGCGTCCCAGGGGTTTTTCAAGGTGCTGAATCCAAATATACAGTTAAAAAACCATTTTAACTGCAACAAATAAAGATTTAACCTCAATTTCTTCCACGAATTCTATCACCGAAATCTCCAAAAAATCACATTATAGACAACTCCATTTTAAACATTATTTACTTTGACCCGCAAGATTCTGATCTTTATACGTTTTTGTTTTTCTTTTTTCTCAGTATTGTATTTGTATCTTTTTTATTTTTATTTTTATTTCTCCGGTAAATCTAAATATACCATCCGGCTAAAAATGTATTGTCAAATTTGAAAGGAAACTTCTAATAATTAAACTTCTCCGTAAATTTTTTGCTAAACAAAATTAAATTCTAAAAATAAAGTTACATCGTCAAATTTAATAATATTTTATAAGGTTACATTGTCAAATTTAAGAAAACTTCTAATAATTAGGCTCCTCCATACTTTCTTTGAAAGAAAAATTAAATAGTAAAAATAAAGTTTTACGTTTATTCAAAGTCAAAGTTCTACATATTTAAATTTGGCCACAAATAATAATTATTTTATTTGTTTTTGTCATTTTCTTGATATTTTTTTTTGCTAAATTTTGTTCAAAAAATGGATTGGAACATAAATTTGAAAGTTTTGAGGTTTAATAATTGTTTTAATGAGAATTTTGAAAATGTTAAATTTATTAATATATTTTTTGAATAACAAAAAATATTTATAATTTTGTTGATAAATTATATTATTAAATTTTAATGAAAAAATTTTAATTTAAATAATAAAATTAAAAGTTAATATATTTAATAATTTATCTATGGGTTTTGGATAGATGGTGATCAAATGCGTTTTAAGGATTTTTTTTGATGTGAAGTTAGGAGTTCAATTCCTTACCCAGATTGGGGTTGATATATTGGACATGATGAAGATGTAGTCCAAAAAAAAAACCACTGACCTTTCTAAGTGTGGATCTATAACTTATTCATGAAAAAATTCTATGATTTTTTTTCTATATTTGGACTTTGTTCAATATATCTATAGAACACACCATGACCTTAAACAATGTATTATACTAATGAATACCATAATACATTGATTAAGGTCATGATGTGTTTTTAAAATGGAAATGAAATAAAATTGGCATAAATCCATCTCAACTCTAGATCTATCAAGCTTCTAGAGAAATTAAATCTCTTTAGGTGCAAATCTCTTTTAAAGTGAAAAGAGATTTGATCCCTTTGGGCTCTTGGTAGAAGCTAGTAGAATAATTATATTATATATATATATATATATATATATATATATATATATATTATATATAATGGTAAATTGACTATTTATCTCAATTTAATTTTAACTATTAATTATTTATTTTATTTCCTATATAATTATTTATAAATTATAATAATAAATAATTAAATTTATTATTATTTAAATTTAAAGATGTTTATATTAATTAAATTATTGATGATGATGATGATGAAGAAGAAGAAGTAGAAGTAGAAGTAGAAGTAGAAGTAGAAGAAGAAGCAAAAGCAAAAGAAGAAGAAGAAGAAGAAGAAGAATGTGGTCTATCTGACCTTAACAAAGTAAGATATTAATTTAGACTCTTTAATATTTTGTTTCTATGATAAAAAAAATAAGGGAAATAAGTGTTCCTAGGTCACTATAGTTTTGTTAACTTAACGATTCAAGAAGGTTGGTAGTGTGGAAAATGTTTTATAAATGAGAATGGATGTGAGTAAGAGTTGGGAAATCCAAGAGAAAGTTTTTTTCATCTTCAACCCTCTTAGTATCGCAAAGGTGACAAATTCTTTCATCCCAAGGTGTCTTTGGGAATAGAGTGGGGTTGATCACTTCCTTATAATACCTTAGCTTCCTTTCCCCCTCTAGCTCCTTATCATCCCATAAATTATCCTTAAATTTGGAAGTAATAGTATTTTTAATATTATCTTTATTCTCCAAGATGATCTCCTCCTTTATCCCCCAATGTTCGAGCCAAGACTGGACATCCTTGTGCCATCCTTGCTTGAGCCATAGGTGGGGGTTCTGGCTAGAGTCAAAAGCAATTTTTGGGAACCTCTTGGCATCCATGTTGTAAAGCTTCTTCTTATACATCAAATACAATAACACAACCATGCTTTCAATGGGGGAGATGTTATCTTCAACCAAGAGAATAAGATAGGGAGTATTTCCTTTAATATTGAGGTTGTAGGTCATAAATTACTTTTGGATCAACTTGATCTTCCTCCATGATTCTTTAAATATATTGCAACCCCAAACATCACAACCATATAGAATAATAGGGGCGATGAGAGTCTCAAAGAGGAACTTTTTTTACTCCAAAGCCAAAGATCAATCATCTTACAACTGTTTTCAAGATCATAATAAGCTTTCCAACATTTTGTAATCCTCTTCTCAATGATATAATTCTAGTTGAGCTGATGGTGAATGTCAATACCTAAATATTTGTATGAAGAAACCTTCTCCAAGTGTTTTTTTATCATAGATGAAATTATCATGTTTAATCTTTTTGGATTTAATTATAATGACTTTAGTCTTGTTAGTATTAAAATCATACCCATCTTGGAGCAGTAATCCTAGAGGATTTAAAGTTTATTGTTGAGATCCTCATGGCTTCTAACTAGAAAGACGATATCGTCAACATAAAGGAGAAGAGTAATGACAATACTAGTGAGCTTGGGGCCATTGTATTCTAAAACTTCCTAACACTCTTCCAACTTATCGATGTAAATTCCAAAAAGGGTAGGTGATAGGGGACACCCTTGCTTAACCCCGATATTGCATTTAATTTCTTTATACCAACCATTGGTGGTCTTAATATTGGTGACAACATTTTCATATAGCCTAAGCACAACAACCCCCAACTCGAGAGGAACCATTATCTCTTCAAGTCTTTGCCATAACTTATCTTGAGGGACTGTGTTGAAGGCTTTTTCTAAAGTCAACAAAACAACATAAGAGATCAGTTTTACTATTGTGACATTCTTGAGCATCAATGATCCTAAGAGTGACAAGATGGTCAATAGTTGAGTGATGTCTCCTAAAAACCAACTTTCCCTTTAGTCCTTTTACCATGGCTTTCAAGGCAGAGGTTAATAATCTTTTCCAAAATAAGCCCAAAAAATCTGGCTAAAATGTGGCTAATCATAATGGTCCTATAGTTAGAGGGAACATTTTTATCCTCAATTTTAAAGATAGGCACAATAAGGATTTTCATCCAAGGCTTAGGGAAGCTGTGTTTAACTACTAAAATGAAAAAATGATGAATATGAGGTATGAAGATAAACCTTCCCATTTTGAAAATTTCAAATTGGTAGCCTTCAATATCCCTAGCTTTCCCATTTGCGAGTTTCTTAATCTCAAACTCCACGTCTTCCAAAGAAATATATCCTCCTCTATAGGAGTGTTTAATATGTTTCCCATGGTTTTCGGGGAGTCATAAAGATTCTTGGGATAAATATCCTAGTTATTTAAGGGGATCAAATTATTAACTTTTGTCTTATGGATAAATATATTCCTCGAAAACTTTCTAGGCTCAACTCTAGAAAGGTGAAGAGGACACTCTTATCTCTTATTAATATAGGACCTTTTCTTTCCTTTTATAAGAGCTTTGTACAAACTTATTTTTTCAAGCTTTAAAATTTTTTTAGGAGCATCTCTAATCATTTTCCTTCTAGTTTTAAATCATTATCATAATAATGGTTGGAAGTTCTATTATTATTTTTCTCAACACCTCAATAGAGAATTTTTTAATGGTAGTGGAAAGGGTTGTAATAAAATTGTAGTAGATTTCATAAATATTATCATTATATATTGAGAAACCTAAATCCATCTTTAAATCATATAAGAAGAGATCCATTTTACTTCTGTCAAATGAATGTGCCTTTAACTCTCACAATTATTTTGTATGTGGTTGGTGTGCATGTCAAGATTTAGGGTTAAAGCTAAAGATATATGGTTAGAATCAAACTTGTGGTCATTTAGGAGGTCAAAATTTACAATACGGTTGAGAAATGAGTGTCTGATATTGCATATCCATAACACTACTTCCCAACCCATGAATACAAGTCATCTGGCCAGATTTTGGCCATTTATTAATTCCATTGCAAATTATCAGGTCTTGGGAACTATAAAGATTGATAAGATCGGTACCAAATAGGTTCTCAATTGTGTTTCCAAAATTTCTTTTGAATCTCTTAACTAAGTCACAATCCTCATCTAGCCATAGGGGGTTAGGGTTAGAGTTATTACTTAGGAGAGTAGCTTGGTTAGTAGTAGTTCTAGTAATCAAGTTACCAAGCAAAATGATATTGCCTTCATTCCTTACACTGTGGATACCCTATTCTAAGGTATTGAAGGGACAATGCTTATCCAAGTTGTTTTTCTCATATGAGGTAGAGTTGATGGGAGAAAAATAACAAATTGTGAGGAAAATACAATTGGTGTTAGGATTAGAAATTTCGATCCACATGCACTGATTGAGGGGGTCAATCTTATGAAGCCAAATGCGAGAAGACATTTATTTTTTATATGACAAGCTATACCACTAAAACCTCTATGAGAAGATTTCCGGTTCTAATTTGACCAGAGAATGAAACCATCTATGTGGGGGATCCTAGATTCACCATAATCCCAAGTTTCAACTAAGAAATTAAGATCAATATAACTTAAGATCCAACTTAACATAGGACCTTTACACCATGGAAAACACAATAGTTTCAGAAGAGGATCCAAAGTGAAAACATAAAAATTAATATCAATTTATAATTAAATGTAACATTAAAAATATAGTTAAGATTATGTTTTAATACTAAATTATGACCCCCTTTTTTTAAGTGGTTGCGTCTAGAGGCACTCTATAGCTAGTAAAACCAGATTTGATCCATCTTGACTTGATCCCTCTCTACACTTGTAGATTTAAATTTAAAATGAATCTAGGTTTGTTATATATAATTGTTGATTAAATAATAATTTTCATTATTTAAATTTTGTTTTAATATAAAATAGATTAAAAAATAAAAATAACATTTTATATATATAATATTTAATAATTAAATTTGTAATATAATAATTTTGATTTAAATAATTAATAATAAAAAATAATTTAAAAAAATGACCCTTTTAAATTACATACAAAAAAAAAGTGAAAATAGTGCCCACATGGTGAGAATACATGGTGTATTGTTAAGGCACTCTATGATGTGAGGGTCACTGGTTCGAAACTCCATGGGAAAAATTCCAACCATGTTAAAGGCCCTGATAATTCCTTGGAGTAATCTCAGTGAGGCCCAAGATCAAACCTAGAAAGAGGCAGGAGCCTTGCAACCTAATCAAATCCTACTCCTTGAGCCTTCACCCAAGATCAAACCTAGCAAGAGCCAAGAGGGTTGGGGAGGCTATAGACTACTCCTTAAGCCTTATCACAAGGGACCAAAGATGTACCCCCGTGGGATTTGAAATAGGGTGGAGGGGATAACATCACATTTCGCCAATCACTAGGTAGTCCTAGGAGGAGACAATCTGGTTCTATTATTACAACCTATTCTATGATGATCCTAAGAGGAAGAAGGTGGTTCACAGTTAAGTGACAACTCCTAATATTCCTTTTCCTTGGATTCTTAGTTATATGCTAACCTTCTTTTCGAAAAATAATTCCATATAGCTTGATTAAAAAAGGGCACTCATAATGGTCTTACAATTAAAGGGGTTGATTTTATTCTTGCTTTTAAAAATATGAACAATGAGTCTATGATTTAGGGAAATATAACTTCACTACTAAATTGAAGAGATTCTGAATGTGAGGCATGAGGATAGGTCCTCTAAATTTTTAGGATTTTAATTTAGTAGCCTTTAATGTCATTATCTTTTCCTTTTGTAGCCTCTTAGTCTCAAACTCTATGTCTTCTAAAGGAAAAACCTCTTTCTCTCTAAAAAAAGTTTTGATTGTTTTTGTTAAAAAGAGAGCTTTAACAATTATCCATAACATGAAGGGATTTATAAAGTTTTAAGGTGGAAAGTCCAATCTACCAAGAAAATATTGTTTTCTTTAGCTTTATGAGTTATAATTTGTCTTTAAATTTTCTTAGGATCTAGCTTAAAAAGATGTAAAAGCCTATATCTCATTCTACTTATATATTAATTGTTTTCCCTTTAATCAAGACGTTTCTCTCTCTCTCTCTCTCTCTCTCTCTCTTAAATTCAAACTTATAAAAATAGGTTGATTGTGCCAGACATTGACATACATTGACATGAGAAGATAAAATAACACTACTAATGTTGCAAACAAAAAACTAGTGAATCATAACAACTATTGGGTAGAATCTCTAGGCATCAATGTTGGCTAGTTAGTACCCTCATCCAAGGAGAAGGAGATGTTGGATGATCTCCTAACTAGAATGGTCAACTTATAGTCCATACTATCAAATTTCCCCCTAGCTCTACCAATATTATAGAATTCTCCTACTGAATCCTCCCGTGTCTCCATATATGACCTATAATATTCAAATGATGTTCAACCTTGTGCCAACTTCATGCCATGATTGGTGAAGTGATGGGAGCTCATGCAATGTGCCGAGTATAGTGGGAGTGAAAACCCCTTTTCGTGTGAGATGACGTCATATCAAGATGGGGAAAATCCCACTCTTGGGCACCCTCCTTGAGGGAATCAAAACTTTTTACTTATCTTATAATATTTTAGAGATTTTTTTTTTAAGAATAGAGAATATATTTGTATTAAAAAATATATAAGCTAAATGATCAAAGTGATTAAATTATACATATATATGAAAATATAATCCATGAGCATGGTCTAAACAAACAAAATCTCTTTCATCCACCTACAAAATTTGTCACCTATTTCCTTCAAACAAAATAAAACAATTTTAGGACTATTCCAGTTGTAGATACGTAAAAAAATGATCTAAAAAACAACAAAATTTATTGTACATATTGATTCAATTTCTTTAGTCATTTGAAGAATTATCCACTTTATTGATCTTGGTTCTAGCTGAATCCCTAATATTCAGAAGGCATTCCTATTAAATAGATAAAGCTTGGAGTTTTCTAGGAGTTAGAATTTTGTTTTTTTGTGGTCTTTCCTACTTCTTGTCAAAGAGGGGGAGGGACCTGAATTTTTCTTTAAAACTTATGAAGAGGATTGAGAGGTGGAAGCATTAATTTCTTCAACCTTCTTTGAAAATGGAGAATCACCATCCATATTTCTATCCTTTTTCCAAAAGTGGCTTCTTTTTTTGCCCCCAATTCTTTGTCTTGGGTTCGTTTAGGGACTATCTGAAAGACCTCTTGAAATGATATTTGAGAACCTAATTATTTATCCTTCTCTGCATTTTCACTTCTATCATCTTTATTTGTGTGGTGACCTACTTTCTAATGCGGTTTTTCATGGATTTCATTTTCACCTGTTGGAATTTCTAAGTTTAAACCGCTAGAAATTCTTCATGTACTATTTTGTTTACTTCTTCCTGCTTGTTTAATTACTTAACAAGTTATTTACTATGTAAATACTAAAAATAAACAAAATTACAGTATCAACATCTACAAAACATAAACTGAAATAAAACGAGCACACAAGTGACAACGTTATTTTTGGACCAATGTCCTCAGAAAAACCCAATGCGGGAAAACTGGTGCAAGTATTCAGAGGGTTTTATTATTATGCAATTTTTAGAATACAACCAGGGTGCCAGAAATGGCTCACCCAACTGAGAATTCCCTCAGTAATAGTACCTCTCCTCGGAGACAGATATTCCAGTTGATCAATCACTAGATGAACGATCCCATAGCAACAATTGCAAATCCCACTACTTTGCGTCACCCTTCCCGGCTCACCAGCACCTAGTTTTCCTATGAGAATATTCCCAGGGTTTCCTCTTGGCCCTGCGTCAGCTCTGCTAGCCTCTACGTAGCTATGGAAGCTTCTGTGTCAGCCCTTAGACCCTCTGCATCACCCACGCTGGCCTCTTCTAGCTCTGCATGACTCCCAACTTTCTCTACATAGCATCCAGTTGCCTCTACCTCAACCTATCCAAGATTTACGCTATCTCTCTGCTACCAACTGCCCTCACTACTGATCACTGATTCAATTTGTCTTAGCAAACCCCGCTCTACAAAATCAAATGACTGATCACTCTGGTATATTCTCCAACTGACCCTCGAGCCTCCTCATATACTTTTCTCATTGGTCCATCAACGCCCGAGATTAAATATCTAATCAATGGCTAATATTAGATTTGTCTTGATCCACGATTTTTTTGGAACCTTCTAACCCATTTTTATATTAATACCCATTAATATTTTATTTTTCCTAATTTTAAACTTAGGAACTCCATTAAAAATATTAATTATTTTAATATCTCCCAAACCGGTTATAATCTTCTCAAACCATTTCTGGCTCTTGGATATCTCATGTTCTTTATCCTCTCCACCAATTTTCATGGCTAGAACACATCTGATGCTACCCCAAATCAACACTCCCTCTTAGCGAGGATTGTGCTTTAGTAATACTCCACACTGAGCATCACCTTGATTATCCAGCATCGGTCCCTGTGCTGATACTAGGCCTCCCCACTCAACATCTTCTGCACTTTTGCATCCTATACTACTACCCATGTCCCTACCACTGCCACCACTACATCTGTACGACAGCTCCCTCTACATCCATGTTGCTGCTGGTCCATCCTCCCAACACTGCATCTACATTACATCCGCTCTCATCATGCTGCATCGTGCTGCCCATAGCACTGCCATTGCTAACTGCTGCACTGCAACTCAGTTAATGACAAGTAAGTAAGTGATCCACCCAACTAACATCCCTGTTAGGCTAGAGACACTCTCGATGCTGAATCTCCCTCTACCACAACAAGTGCTCCCTCTACTGACCTCTACACTGCTGCAACAACTCCTTGCATCTTGCATCGTTTCAAACCTCTCTGTTCCATCTTGCACTGGTGTAAAACTCACGTGCCTCTTGCATTGTTGCAGCCTGCTAGCCTCACGCTATCCTAGGACTCCTGCACTGTAGCACTCTCTGCCGCTCCATTCGCATCCATCTCTACCGACATCCGCCAGTCCTGCTACTCCTCTTGCAAGATTTCATAGCAAGTTATAATCCAAGAGGTTGGGTACCTCAAGGATCCTGCCCCTCATCACTTGTAGTTTGTCTGACTATAGCTCGATGTCTCCCCACTTCTTCTCAAGTGGCACATGAGCACTCATGGCACAATCGTCATCCTCCTCGACTTATTTCTCTGCCTTTACAGGTGCTGCCTTCGAGTCTGAAGCCTCTCCCTTACTCTTCTTCCTAGGACGCTGGTTCACAAAATGACCCAGTTCCCCACAATGGAAGCACTTGATCTTGGAGAGGTCCTTCTTCTTCCTCTTCTCCTGCGTTCCTGCGGATGCTAGAGTTGCATCCTCTTCTTCCTCCTTCTTGATTTTGACCCCTTTTCCGCTACTCCTCACCTTGGTCAATCGTCTAATCTCTTCTTGACGAAGAGCCACCCATAGTTCTTCCCAATCTGGAAGACTTGTCTTGCCTAGTATGCTCTGGGAAAATACCTCCCAATCCTTGGAAACTACATTCAGTGCCGTCCTCACCAACAATTCCTCATCTGGCGTGGCCCCTATGGAAGTTAGATGGTCACAGATCTCCTTCAAGCGATTGAGGAAGACATCTATCTACTCTCCCTTCTGCATCTAGTATGCCCTTAGCTGATTCTTTAGTAGCATCTTCCTCTGCACGGAAGTATGCTGGTACAATGTCTTCAAGGCATCCCACATCTCCTTTGCCATTTCCTTCTCGGAAATATGTGGTACCACATGATCCTTGGCCCCATCAAAGATGATTCACTTGGCATTTGCCATCTCCTCCTCATACCTTTCATTAACTATCAAGTCAATTGGGACAACTATCACTCTCATGAGGAAGTCCTTGAGGCAATGTCTATCTAGAATGGACAAGATCCTGGCCTTCCAAACCACAAAGTTGGATGCTCCATCCAGCCTATCCTGATCTCTTAGCCCATTCATGACCATCTCATTGCTCTTCTTTTGACTCCTCTGAGTCTCTCTACTTCCCTCTTGGAAGTCCTCTTTTTGACTCCTGCTGAGTCTCTTAACTTCCCGTCTGGAAGTTCTCAGTTTGACTCCCTCTGAGTCTCAATTTCCCTTCTAGAAATCCCTCTGCCAACGTCAAGTTTCCCCACTCTGATCATCTGTGCAACTACACCACTGATCTAGATTCCTTGGCTAGAAATATTCCTCGATAACAACTCTCTCCACCTTGGTCTTGCCCTGTTAGGTATTGTTTTGACCACAATACCCCACCAGCTTCGCTCTGCAAATTACCCACAACCTCCTATACCCCGACAACTAAAGGATTGAGCCACTTGGCTCTACACAATCCCCACACCGACGAATAAGCTCCCCGAACGAACTACGTCAGCTCTCCTAGCCTCTGTGTGGCTCTACATGAGCCTGATTCTGCCTCCCTTAGCCTCCACATTGCCCTTCTCTGGCCCAGAATGATGAGGTAGTCTTTCTTCGTCACTCCTTCCTCTATCGACTTCTGCACGGATCAGATCTATCACTTGGAACAATTGAATCTGTTGCTACTGCTCTGCCAGCTGATGCCTTCAGTTATCCTGTGATCTGCAACCATGCTCCGATACCATGTTGGAATTTCTAAGTTTAACCCTTAGAAATTCTTCTTGTACTATCTGGTTTATTTCTTCTTGCTTGTTAATTACTTAACAAGTTATTTACTATGTAAATACTGAAAATAAACACAAGTACAATATCAACATCTACAAACCATCAATTGAAAGAAAACAAGCACACAAGTGACACAGTTATTTTTGGACCAATGTCCTTGGAAAAATCCAATGGGGGAAAGTTGGTGGAGCTATTCAGAGGGTTTTATTATTATGTAGTTTTCAGAATACAACTAGGGTGCCAGAAATGGCTCACCCAACAAAGAATGCCCTCGGTAGTAGTACCTCTCCTCGGAGTGTTATGAAACCAGCTTACAGAAAGATAGAAAAGATAGATCAATGCCTTAGAATTTAGCCTCTTCAAGGGGGCAACCTCCTTTACATTACATAAATGAACAATTCTTGGATGATACAAATGACAAAA
>APFE030322212.1:5719-97784 GCA_000404065.3 Pinus taeda
TATCAAAAAAAAATCTTTTACTGTAAATTATTAAATATATGTATACGATAGTTGGCCAGATATTACATTTTCCAAATTTATAAAAGCATGAACTGAATACTCTTGACAATATAGATCCATTTTAACTAGAGATCTAACAAGAGCGATCAAATCTCTTGAGGTGAAAACTTTTTTAGAGTGCAAAATTTGACTCTCAGAGTGGATGTTTTATTATACTTTTAATTAAAAAAACCAAACACTTATTTTCATTTTTGTTTTTTAATTATATTCGGTGAAATATTTTTACTTATCCTTACTATGGCCACTTAGAATGAGATAATTTATGTTTCATAATACTTTTAATTAAACAAACCAAATAATTATGTTCATTTTTGTTTTTTATTATATTTGACTTTTTTTATTATTTAATTTTCAAAAAAACATATTTACACCTCTCACATACTTTGTTGTAGAATGAACCTCTCAACTCAATAATGAGATTGATGTATGGGCCATTTTTAGGCCAAAAATAGATGAATTGATAAAAGGAGGAGAGGCAACTGGATTGATAGTATGAAGCAACTTGAATCGTCTAAGGCGCAACCATGTGTGTGGTTGAAGCATACAACATTTCTTGGTTTGACGCAACCATGCAACGAAATAAAAATTTTGCAGTACAGGGAATATTTCTCTCTTGCGCACGGTTGGAAGTGAGTCTTACTCATTACCAAGACTGAAGTGAATGGTTGGGGCCATTCTGAACTCGTGGGGATGGATGACGCTTATACTGAAGATAAAATGACTGTAATGGGATGCACAAAGTAGAACAAATGTATGCTTAGGAGTGCCTTGAGTGGAAAGGGATACGACAATGAAAAGGGGCACTAAATCCTCACAGGTGGAAAGAGAGAGCCTTGGTTGGGGAGTGGAGTGGAGGCTGCATGTAATGTAATGAGATAGTTATGAAAGGAATTTATGAGAGTTTTGAAGATAGTCAAATACCTTAATAGTATTTTATTGGAAGTTGAATCTAATGATGAATGTTGTATTTATATGTATATCATTTTTAATGAAAGTTGAATTCATGCTATTTTGGTTGGACATCCTTATATCCATTATTGATTACCCGAATATTTGGCAGTCAGATGGACATGGGCATGGTCTTGAATATTTGGCAATTAGACAGACATGGGCACAATCCAAAATATTTGGCAATCAGAAGGACATGGGTGCAATCACTTATTTGACCATGCCCATGTTCGTCTGATTGCCAAATATTCAAGGAATCAACAATCGAGATAAGATGTTGGGTAGGGTCCCCCTAGGTCAAAGCTTTGTCAAAGTTTTGTAAAGAGCTTGCATTTTGAGGAGGGGAGCATGCTTCACACAGTGTTTTATGAGTCATAGGGGTTTTAGGGTGGGTCAAAGCCCCTTATTTTGTAAAAGGATAGGATCAATTTGTTTGTTTTGAGATTTGCCCATGGTTTGCGGACCATGGTATTGTAAGAGAAAAAGATATATAAATGGTGGTCTTAATAAGTCAAAGGCATGGATATGTTTTTGATATTTTAAAGTCTATAATTGTCATATCTTTCTGTGTTAGAGAGAAGGGGAAGGCTCCTATTGCTGTGTACGTGGGCCCCTGTAGCTATGTGAACAGGGTAAGAAGGATTGTAATTGTGAAAATATGAAGATAATAAAGAATATTTTGAAGGCATACCTGTGTACTTACATTTTGTACTTTAATTTATGCAGTTATTGTTTACTTTTGTTCTGCACAGTAAAATATAAGATCAGAATCAATATATGAATGTTGTTACAGTTAATTACTGTTAACGTCCATTGATTTATGCACAGTAGATAGAGTTTTATATCTGTGAAGTAGTATTTTTGTATGAATAGATCAGAATCAGTATAATATTAAGTAGTATCACGTAGCGTGATAATAGATTTGTAGGTGAGTTAGAATAAGTAAATATCCACACTGCATAATCCTTCTAGATGCAGAAACCTAGTTCCAACATCCCCCAATATTGCCTCAGGTGAGACTTATGGTCTACGTGAGCAGATCGTTGCCAAAAGGGTTGGTGATAAAGGGTTTTGTTGGTTGGCATAGCTAACTTTGAACTTGGGTCTAAGCCTCTGAAGCCAACAAATGTTCATATTTTTGGTACTAGGATCTATATGAGGGATATGTGATGTGGCATCCGACCATAAAAGAGATTCAAGATTGGATTTATATGAAGGTGCTTGAATTTAAAGCACAAGCGAATATAAATCTATGCATGTCAACAGAAAGGTGGTTATAGAAGTATATCTTTAGAGATTAGCAAGAGATATTTTTCATCGATCTGCACAAGTGGTTTTCAAAACTAGCTGAAAGTAAGACTTGTTGGATGCGCAGTGAGTCTACTACGTGGATCCCAGATTTGATAAAGTGACTCAAGGAGATTGAAAATAAGACCACAAGAGCTGTTGGTTATTGGATCGATAGTGTTATCGGAGGCTTTATTACTGAATTCATGATTGACACATCAATATCCTACAGTGAAGCTGAGCACCAGTTTTTCAATGGTCTACGAGGTAAGTATTTGAATGCCTTGAAGCTCTGGATTAAGATGTTGTTATGTGAGAAGGGCATACTGCGCATGCAAGTGGATTGATGTTTAAAGGAAGCAATACTGAATCTATACGGAGTCGAAAGAGATTTAGAATAGACTGCGACAATTTCACTGAAGCTATTTACAATTCATTTTTGGGTGAATTAGAAAGTGAAGAAGAAAGGAGAAACCCTAGCACTCCTAGAGGTGCGTCGCAGTCAGATAATCAAGGAACTTATGGGATTCCCCATCTGATGACTCCACCTACACCTCCAGCTCCACCTCATAGACCTACACCTCCACCACCTCTCCACCTACACCTCTGCATACACCTACACCTCCACCACCTCTCCACCTCCACTTCCCCCATTTAATATGTCTAACACAGTAAAGATGCCTATTTTTAAGGGTCAAGGATAAGAGGATTCCGAGCAATTTTGGTTTGTCACAGAAGTTGTATGGAAACCACAACAAATCAATGATGAAGATATGAGGAAATCTCAACTTGTCATAGTGTTGCAAGATAGAGAATTATCATGGTATATTAAGTATAGTACAACAAACCCAATCGCTTTGCTAGTTGATACAAAGAAAACACTAAACACAGAGTTCAAGAAACCAAAATTGCAGTCACAGTGCATTATAGAGATAAAAGATATTAAGAAAGTAGTCAACAAGACTTCGTAGGAATTAGATTGGAGATTAAAATGTTTGTTGGGACAAGTTAGCTTTTAGATCTCTGATGAACAACACAAAGAGTGGTATATATCTGCACTATTATCGCATCTCAGATTACTATTATCGCAACAAAAGATCGTATCGCAAGCTGAGGAATTAGAAATTGTAATGAAGCTAGGAGCATTGCGGATACAGGATACTCATGTAGAATTTCAGAAGATATAGACATAGTTAGTGAGCTTACATATGGAGATACAATATTTGAAGAAGGGAAAATAAGTTTGGCCTGATATGCACTCAGAATTTTGGTGCATAAAATGTAAAGAGGAAGGTCATTATTTGGTTGCTCGAGGTCTAATCCTTTGAAGTAGGAACATAGTGATGGACCAAGTAATGGATCAAGTGTTTAGTATAGTATTTTCTGAACTACAGGCCAACACCTAACTAACCACTGCTATTTGTTACAAAAGTATGTGAAGTCGCTAAAGCATTTATTTTGTAACTTCTGCCGGTAAATAGGACATGACGAAAGAAATTGTCATGGCTATGTTTTGATGATAGAGAAAAATGCAGCAAATAGAATGCAAGTTGAAGGCCACACGTAGGAAGATCATGGTTCACTAGTAGCATGTAGAGGATTTTAGGGCCGAGGACACTAATGAGCCTCGGTATTGCAATAAGAATGTTGTAACTTCCAAGGCTACCGACTTTAATTATCAAGCCGGGGTTCGTATAAACTTAAGAGGTATTGACACTATATGTGAAACATACAATGTGTCCTTCCTTTGTTGTCATGACAGAAAAGAAATGTTGTCTATTTGCCGGAATGAAAAACTGAATTTAAAAATGGTCGTAAAGTAACATGAAATCCTCTATCTACTTATTAACACACTTTTCTTGCAAAAGGGCCCTATTTTAACCCTATTTGTCACATGTGATATTTTAACTAATCTAAGCATGAAATCTGATCTAGAGAGTACTAACTGCTATGTGCATGTGTCAATATAAAAGAACTCATTTTTTTTAATATTTTTGCTTTATAAATGCAAATGCTAATTTTTCCTTGATCTTTGGCAGGGGAGACATGTGTGGAGGAAGAGGGTTAAAATGGTCTTGATCACATGGAGGTCAATTAGAGGCCTAATCCTAGAATCAATGATGATTTTTCTCAATTCGGGCCCAAAAGAGGTTGCTCCAATATTTCCTACACGATGTACTAGTTCTCCTACAGGATCCCCTGTTTTACTACAAGATGTTACAAATTTACTATACGGAATTATAATTCATTGAATGAACAAGAAAATAAAATCCAATTTGGACGAGACAAATTTTTTTATTGACTAGGATGTCTTAGGTCCCTATTCCAAGTGGAATCACTCAAAAATCCCTCTGTTAACCCATGCTAAAAAATAGCAAAAAATTACTGGTTGAAAATCTAGAAATTCGAGAACTAGTGAGATAGTAAATCTATAAAATACCTAACCTAATCAAGTGAAAATGAAATGGGGTAATTTTTTTTTATGAACTAGAATGCTTTTTTGATCTAATGCAAGTGGAACCAACTTGATTGAAGCTTTTTAGCATGCTCTAAAGATTAACATAAATGTATTGCTAGTTGCCACAAAGGAGTTCCAAAAATCTAGATTTGGGAATAAGGAGACTAATCCACGTATCTCAATGATTATTAAGACCTTCCAAAGCTTTTCCAAGGATGAAATGATGCTTGTGATCCTGTAAAAGAACTTACATCAACCATTTTACCCAATCCTACAACAAGAAATCATTAATAATAAATGCAGAAATGGAAAGAAATAAAAACAAGAGATGCATGTGAATAAGAAGTGAAAAGAAGGAAAGAAAATGATACAAAAGGGATTTGAGGCTCCTAGGATTGGCAAGCCCAAGGAAAATTAGAGACCTGTGGAGGAAAACAAGATTTAGAATTTGAACATGACACCAATCTTCATTATTTTCATCAATACAATTACATCCCTACAAGAAAATACAATGGAGCTGGAGAAATACGAGATCTCTCCACAAGAATACTAATCAAAATCTCCCCCTAAAGGAAAATTCGACTTTGTACTTATAAAAAATGATTATGAATCATTCCTCATGAATGGATGAAGCTTTCCCCACAAAAATCCATTGATTATTGGATCTGGTTCCCAATACTAGGAATCTACATTAAATGGTAGGGAACACATTCATAGATTTTCTCAATCATTGGAGTTCCACAATATATGCCATAATTCCATAATATGTTGTTGAGTTATTATTTACTAGTGATCCTCTTATAGTAGGGATCAAGTCCCTAAATTATCTCCTCCTCCAAATATTCAGAATCTGCTTAATATTCCACAAATATAAATAATATTAGGCACAAATATGCAATTATTCATAAACCTTCATAATGAATATATTAAAGTTAAAAATACATTATCTAATGCAAAAAGAGAGGTTTAATGTGTTGAAGGATGGTCATAGGCCTTAATTTATGTTTAATTTAGAGGCACAGACCTTAATTTATGTCTAATTTAGAAGCCCATCATACCCCCTACTGAAAGTGTTGCTCATCCTCTGAGCAACTTAGTGATCTCATTGTGCCTCATTCATGGCCCTGGTGGCCTCTCTCTTGTTCATTAAGAGTATTGGCTGTAAGTTCTGCAATGAAAAGCCCAAAAATATATTTGTGCAAAGAAAAATCCTTGTTTCTTGAGACCATTAGTTTGCCTTATTCCCCTTATTCGAGATAGTTCTTGAATACTTTTCAGTTTGGCAAGGTCTTCCACATCCTTATAAAAATTCTCCCACCTTATTCCACC
This sequence comes from Pinus taeda, assembly GCA_000404065.3. NCBI lineage: Eukaryota > Viridiplantae > Streptophyta > Pinopsida > Pinales > Pinaceae > Pinus > Pinus taeda. The sequence goes on from APFE030322212.1 coordinate 11,802, forward strand.
ATTTGAAAACCTATGAAACCTTCAAAATGTCTTCTAGATGAGAACTAGGACATCATGTAGTAATTCCTATCAAAACTATAGGAAACCCTGTTAAAAATACAGGAAACCATTTTTGAGCATAAATGATAGTCTGAGCCTAGGACAGGCCCTCAACTTGAATCCCGTGCCTTTCTCTCATTTATATAACATCTTTTAAGCCTTGGAAAAAAGATAGAAAGAGATTAGACACCTCTTGGAAAGTCTCTTTTCTTCACTGTAGTTTGAGTTCTGTTTTGATGGTGAATGCCTCATTTCCTTTTGTTGCCTTCTTCTCTCTTGTGGCCTAGATGATTGCCTAATGGCCTTGGAGTTATCTGTTTTTATTAGGTCTCTCTTAAGCTCTAAAATCTTGGGGTTTATCATAATTTGTTCATTTCTTCCTTCTTGTAGCAACATTCTGCCTTCCTGTAGTAGTCATTCCTCCTCTTTTAGGGTCTTCTAACTGTATGAGAGTGATGAGAAATGATGAGGAGGGATTGGATGATGATGCTAGGGATAAAAGGGAGTAGTGTAGGTTTGTAAAAATAGAGAGGATGCTCTGGTATTTTTTTTCTAAAAATGAAATGGGATGGATTAATGTTATGAAACCATCTCACAAAAAGATAGAGAATAAAGATGAACGCGTTAAAAATAAACCTCTTCGAGGGGGAAACCTTCTTTACATTACACAAATGAACAATTCTTGGATGATACAAATGACAAGAACTCCTTTCTATATATAGGAGTCTAAGGGGTCATAATATAATAACATCCAACATAAAAATAATAATGTAAGGGCACAATAATAACAATAGTGGGCTTCTATCGGGTACAATAATAGCAATATGGGGACTACATAGTAAGGGGGTTGTACTAATAACGATAAGGGGTTACACTAGTAGTATAGGGACCTAACATGCCCCTCTCCTTCAAAAAGTGTTGTCCACAATGGTTGAGTAGTTCTTGATGTTTTTGTATAAAATTCATGTCCTCCCATGTGGAATCTTCAGTGGCTAAGTTCTTACACTTGATGAGATACTCTAAAATTGATCGATTTCGTAGTTGTTGAGTTCTTGTTTCTGTGACTACTCTAGGTTCCAATATGATTTTTCCTTCCTCATCAAGTTCTAGAAATATTGCTTGAACTGGGATCTTCGAAAACTTTTGAATGAGTGCCCATGCTTCTTCGTCCTTCTTCCATTCCTCCCTTGCTTCATTTATCCAATCTAGTTGGATAATAGAAATAACACAAAACAATGCTTCCACATCCTCATCCTTTCTTGAGAGTGTATCTCCAACAACATTTTGCTTCCCTTTTTGTAGACGATTTCAAAGTCATAACCCAACATATTTTTGACCCATTTTTTCTGTTCTTTTAAAGATAATCTTTGTTCTAAAACGTATTTAAGACTATCATGATCCATTTTTACCTTGAAGTGTATTCCCATTAGGTAAGGTTGCCATTTTTTATGTGCATTTTGTATTGCCAACATTTCCTTCTCATAAATAGCTTGCTTGAGATGTAGTCATAAAAATACCCAATCGCCTACATCAAAACTTATTTCACTACAATGTTGATCTGCCTGTTGTTTCATTCGATTATGCACCAAAGTGGCATTATCCTTTAAAAGTTTGAGAACTTGTTGTTGATGCTCGATGTGATCTTTCATTGTTTGAATCTTTTTCTTCGTGATATTTCCTTCTATCTTGAGAGTTTGAGGAGTGGTCATTTCTTCCAATGCTTTACAAGATATGGTCAGATTCATTTCTTGATGCTCAATGCGATCTTTCACTTCTTGAACATTTTTTCTTTTTGATATGTCCTTCTATCTTTATAGTTTGAGGAGTGGTAATTTCGTCTAATGCATTACAAGATATGGTAGGATTCATTTCTTCTTTCTCGATGTGATCTTTCACTTCTTGAACCTTTTTCTTCTTGATATGTCCTTCTATCTCAAGAGTTTAAGGAGTGGTAATTGTTCCCAATGCTTTACAAGATATGGTTTCATTTCTTCTTTCTCTAGGGTTGGCTCTTGGTGTATATCCTCTTCTTTTGATGTTTCTTGATCATTTTCTTCCTCCTCTTCAAAATCAATGTAAAATAATTTCTTCTCAGCACACTTATGAGCTTTAATGTATTTTTTATCACAATTGTAACAAAGTCCTTTTTTTTTTCTTCCAATTGTTGTGGTGTCAACCTTGTAGGTTGTGGAAGGCTAAGAGAAACAACACTTCCATATTTATAGTTGTGAGGGGTAGACTTCCTTTGCCATAATTTTGCTTCCCACTTTTCTTGCCAACCTTAATCCCTTCTCCAATGAATCAGGTTCCCAAAGACAAACCTCATGTTGAATGTTACCCTTAAAAGTCTGTATGGAGACATCAATCCTCTCCTTCTCTAGAATATCATTTTCCCTTATATTCAATTTTTGAAAGTCCTCAATGTGCTTTTCCATTGAACACTTTTGTTTGAGATTTATCAATTGGCTCAAGAAGGTGTTTCTCTTTGTATCCTCATAATGTGCTATCAATTGCTCCATGAAAATTGACCACATAACAAGTGGTTTACGAGAACAAAGCCCTTTATACCATAAAAATTGATCCAGTTCTAAATATGAAGATGCAATACATACCTTTTGTAACAATTGCACCTCACGTAGATCAAAATATTGCTTCATCTGTAGTATCCAATTTACCGAATCATTGCCATCAAACTTCCTCACATTTCCTTTTCTTGATTTTAGGCGCTCGATCTTGACATGACTGTAACTCTAAAATTTTGGATCTTCCAATTCTGAAATCGTGACGTAAAGTAGCCTATGCATCCTTTTTCCAATGCCACCAGTCTGATCGAAATTGGATTCTCCAAGAAAGAGATATGCACAATCGTCCAAGATGAGATGATTATATTCCTTTTTAGAAGAGAAAACTTGTATTTCCATGTGTCACTATTTTGACCTACAGATCTAGAAAATATACATAGTAAACTACAATCCATCCTCTTTCTATAAATTTTGATGACATTTGAATCTGATGCTAAGAGAGACATTTATGATGATTTTTCCCAGGTCACCTGTTTGGGATGTAATTCAGGAGCTTGCAGAAACCCTAAATTTCTTGGACTGTATCTCCAAAAATGTAGCGAAACAAGATCTAAAATTTGGGCCCGATCTTCCCCATGATGTCCGCTCAAATGGGTTTTAATTTCAGAGTCTGAAACTTTGTAGAAAACAAATTATAGCGAAAATTCCATGATGACCTATTTGAGATGAAATTCTGGATCTTGCAAAAAACCCTAACTTCCTCAGATCATATCTCCAAAAATATAGTGAGACAAGATCTGAAATTCGGCCAAGGTTCAGACTGATTTCTTCTCAAATGGGTTTTTGTTTTATCTTCTGAAACTTCGTAGCGAAAAAATTTATAGTGAAAATGCCACGATGACCTATTTAGAGTAGCAAACCCCTAGAATCCAAAGCTTTGATACCAAATTTTATGAAACCAGCTCACGAAGAGATAGAAAAGAAAGATAAACGCCTTAAAAATTAGCCTCTTCAAGGGGGCAACCTCCTTTACATTACACAAATTAAGAATTTTGGGATGATATAAATGAAAATACCTTCTTTCTATATATAGGAGTCTAAGGGATCATAATATAATCAGAGCTGACATAAAAATAATAATGTAAGGGCACAATAATAACAATAGTGGGCTTCTATGGGGTACAATAATAGCAATATGGGGACTACATGGGCACAAAAATGTAATAAGGGGGTTGTACTAATAATGATAAGGGGTTACACTAGTAGTATAGGGACCTAACAATGAATGATGAATAGATAGTGAATTTGAAGTGGATGGAGGGCTTGGAGTGTTGTGATGACTTGGCCTTTGCAAAAATTTATTGTTTTAACTGTCGTCTTCATTCCTTGAAATCATCACCCTTCATAATTTGACTTTTCAACATTGCATGAGTGAAGGAGTGAGCTACAATTAATTAGTTGAAGGTGGCTAAGACTGCTAACCCATCCTTAGCTTATAAAACCTCATCTCTCATGCACTAAAAACAAATTTCTGCCTATAATATGCTCAAGAGAAGAGGTCAAGTATATTGCATACCTGTACGTACTTGATGGTTGTTGGAGAGACATGCATGCTACTATTGAGTTGATGCCAATGCACAGGTTTTGGGGACCTATATCAACCTTCCTAAAGAATATCTGACCCATTTCTCCATCATATTTCCTCTTGTAGCTTCTTCTCAACCTCCCTATATATTTTCAGAACTTCCTGTAGTACTATAGGAAACTCCTGTAGTAATTCAGGACAATCTCTTGTAGCAGATTTGTTTTGTCCATATCTCCCAAACGATAGAATGGATTGACCTAAAACTTTCTAAGCATGTTGTCATCATCATTATGCACCTCCCCATAAAAGACATTTGGTCAATGGATGCATGGAACGCGAGAAAAACTAAACATGGGTGAAGGTGATGGAAACTGATTTCTTGGAAACTTTACACTGGAATTTGCTGAAATTTCTTGGGCATGTTACCATCATCCATATGCATCTCCCCATGAAATAAATTTTTAAATGGATGCATGGTTTTCAATTTATGGAAAAAATAAATTTCTGCTCTATGTATTTTGTTTCCTATAGTAAAATAGAGCCTTCCTATAGTTTTTTAGGACAACAAGCAAACGAAATGGGAAAATCTTGAGAATGATGGGTGGATGGTGAAAATGGATGACGGTAATGGATTGGAATGGCCTTGGCCTTGTTGGAGAATTTGAGCAAAGGAAGAGAAAGTCAAAATTTGACTTCTTTTGACTAGGTTTGACCTATTTTTTCTTTCTTTGGTGGCAACTTGTTTTTGTTCCTTGTAGATGTTGGAGAGAACCTACATTCATCAAAGAGATACATGGAACAAGGATTTTTTTTTTCTTTTGTTTTTTTAGGCCTACTAGTCGCCTCAATGAGGTTTTCAACTAGTAGGTCTACCAAGGTGCCTCAAAGGAGGTTTTCACCTAGGATCTTTTCTTTTTTCTTTTTTCCCAACCCATTGACTTCCTTATGGAGGGTTTCAATCAATGAGCCAATCTGAGGCATCTCAAAGGAGATTTTCAACATAAATTATTATTTGTTTTCTCTTTTTTTTTTTTTTTTCTACCCTACCCTACTTGAAAAACAAAATCACTTCCAAGTATAAGAATACTTCCAGTGGAGCCATGTGCACATCAAGATGAAAGAAAAAATGATGTGTAGGCTTGTAATGTATGCTTTGACATGTACCTGGATTTCAGAGACAAAATGATTTGACTTTGAAAGGATTAAGCATAGTTGAAGAAGAGAGTGATGATTTATCTTGTTGATTTTTTGGAACCAAAATTCAATATAAATTTGATGTCCTTGGTTTTCTTGTTTATCTGGATCATTCTTCATGTCCCTCTTCTACTATGAGCTTCAAATCTTCCTCTTTTTGCTAATTATTCTTTTGAATACATGGAGGATTTGATGGTAACCATTAGGGAGCTTTCTCGATCTCTGACTTTGATGTCTTCTCTTCATTAAGTGCAACCCATGATTCCATGGTCTTCTCATTTGAATCTTCTTCTTCTAGATGTGGTCGTTCAATTATATCAAGATAATCTATTTTTTGCAATACTCTTCGTGAGCTATGGTGAGTACCATTGATCTCAAGAGGAGATGTTTGGAAGTGTTGTACCTTAGCATTGTAAGTGGGTTGAGCTACTTCAATGTGTGGGTTTGGAAATGGTGGTACAGGTAGTTGAGTGGGAGTGGATATTTGAGATGGATGTGGTTGCGAGATGAATGGTAGGGATAACATGGATTTGGGTATGGAGGATATTGAGGAAAATACTGACAATATTGTGGATGGCTCCCATAAGTTCCTTGCCAACCTTTTTGCCATGATTGGTTTTGGGGTTGAGATGGCCAATGTTGCCAAGGAAAGGGTGTGTTCCAATTACTTTGAGGTGGATATGCATAACCTTAAAATTGTGAATTAGGCTCTTGCATCATACTAGGTTGACTAGTCTTCGATGGTCCTCTTGCAGCTACATAACATAGTTGCATTGGTAATTGACTTGCTCCATTGTCCTCTTGGTGAACTTCCTTCAACCTTGGTAATGAGGAGCAACATTTAACATCATGTGATTCTACATTGACAACACGAATATCAACATCTTCTTTTTTCTTATTTTGTATTCTTAACATTTCTACTTGTTCACTTATATTGCTAATAATTTATGTTTTAAAGTTATCAAGCAAATTTCCAAGTTTAGCTTGACTTAGTGATCTTGATGATGATTTACCTACTCTTGCCCTTCCTCTTGATTTGTGTTTGTATGTTTCACAAATTTCTTCAAATGATAATTGGTATACATCACCTCTAGTCATGAGATCAACGGGATTAATCCATTCATTGCTAATTGTTCTAAGTAAAAGGGTTTTTAGTGTGTCAGATCCTAATGATGTAGATTTGCCCTCTTAAAATTATGCATGAACCTCTCTATTAGATCCCAAAGACTCTTATCTTCTCTTTGATTCATTCTAAAGATTTCTTCCTTAAGATCATGATCTTTATATTTTTCTAGAAATATATTTCTCATATCATTCCATCATATTATTGAATTAGTCCCTAAACTCATGAACCATTTAAGAGATCTATCTTTCATTGTTGCCAGAAACAATATCAATTTTTTAGCTTTTAATAAGAAACCATAAGATCTACAAACAATTTCAAATTCAAAGAGAAAGGTTTCTTGATCCTCTGACCTTAGACCATGAAACTTTGGAAGAAAATATGGAGTGATGTTCTTCATATGCACACTACCATTAAGATCTTGAATGGGAAATCCGAGAGGATCTTCCTCATTCTCATCATCTCCATCCATTTCTTCTACATTCTGTGCCATCTCTTATTCTTCTACTTGTAAAAGTGAATGATGATGTGGCTCTTATTGCACCATGTGATCAAATTTGGGGGGGGGGGGGGGGGGGGGTGTGTTGGTGTTGGAGATTTTCTTTGTTCTTAGGATCAAATGAAAACACTTATGTAATGGACCTTTCTATTTTTGAAATGAAATGTGCCTAATGCAAACATTTTTTGTTTTTGCAAAAAGTAAAAAGAAATGAATCATCTAGGGAAGAAAACAATGCATACTTTGACACCTCCTCGATAACGTCACCAAAAAGTGATGAGTCTCGGTATTGCAACAAGAATGTTGCAACTCCCAAGGCTACCAACTTTAATTATCAACCCGGGGTTCGTACAAACTTAAGAGGTATAGACACTATATGTGTAGCGTACAATGTGTCCTTCCTTTGTTGTCATGAGAGAAAATAAAAGTTGTCTATTTGTAGGAATGAAAGGCTGAATTTAAAAATGCTTGTAAAGTAACATGAATTCCTCTATCTACTTATTAACACACTTTGCTTGCAAAAGAACCCTTTTTTAACCCTATTTGTCACATGTGATGTTTTAACTAATATAAGCATGAAATTTGATCTAGAGAGTAATAAATGTTGTGTGCATGTGAAAACATAAAAGAACTCATTTTTTTAATCTTTTTGCTTTATAAATGCAAATGCTAATCTTTTCTTGATCTTTGGTAGGGGAGACAGGTGTGGAGGAAGAAGGTTAAAATGGTCTTGATGGCATGGGGGTGAAGTAGAGGTCTAATCCCAGCTTCAATTATGATTTTTCTCAATTTGGGCTCAAAACATGCTGCTACATGATTTCCTAAAGGATGTACTATTTCTCCTATAGGATCCTGTAGTTCTCCTATAGGATCCTCTGTTTTACTACAAGATGTTACTGATTTACTATACGAAATTATAATTCATTGGATGACCAAGAAAATCAAATCCAAATTGGATGGGAAAATTTTTTTTATTGACTAGGATGTCTTAGGTCCTTATTCCAATTGGAATCACTCAAAAAGACCTTTGTTAACCCACGCTAAAAAATAGTAGAAAATTACTAGTCGAAAATCTAGAAATTCGAGAACTAGTGAGCTAGTACATATATAAAATTCCTAACCTAATCAAGTACAAATACAATGGGGTAATTTTATTTTTGAACTAGAAATTTTTTGTGATCTAATGCAAGTGGAACCAACTCGATTGAAGCTCATTAGCATGCTCTAAAAAATAGTATAAATGTACTGCTAGTTGCCACAAAGGAGTTCCAAAAATCTAGATTTGGGAATAAGAAGACTAATCCAAGTAGCTCAATGATTACTATGACCTTCCAAAGCTTTTCCAAGGATGAAATGATGCTTGTGATCATGTAAAAGAATTTACATCAACCATTTAACCCAATCATACAACAAGAAATCATTAATACTAAATGCAGAAATGGAAAGAAATAAAAACAAGAGGTGCATGTAAATAAGAAGTAAAAAGAAGGAAAGAAAATTATACAAAAGGGCTCTAAGGCACCTAGGATGGCCAAGACCAAGGAAACTCAGAGACCTATGGAGGAGAACAAGATTTATAAGATAAATATGACACCAATCTTCATTATTTTCATCAATACAATTACATCCCTGCAAGAAAATACAATGGAGTTGGAGAAATACAGATCTCTCCACAAGAACGCTAATCAAAATCTCCCCCCTAAGGAAAATTCAACTTGGTACTTATAAAAAATGATTAGGAATCATTCCCCATGAATGGAAGAATATTTCTCCACCAAAATCCCTTGATCAGTGGATCTGGTTCCCAATACTAAGAATCTACATTAAATGCCAGGGAACACATTCCTAGATTTTCTCAATCATTGGAGTTCCACAATCAGTGCCATAACTCCATAATATGTTGTTAAGTTATTATTTAATAGTGATCCTCCTATAGTAGGGAGCAAGTCCCTAAATTATCTTCTCATCCAAATGTTCACAATATGTCCAATATTCTCATAATAGTCCACAAAGATAAAAAATATTAGATACAAATATGCAATTATTCATAAACCTTCCTAATGAATATATTAAAGTTAAAAATACATTATATATTGCAAAAAGAGAGGTTTAATGTGCTGAAGGATGGTGATAGGCCTTAATTTATGTTTAATTTAGAGGCATGGGCCTTAATTTATGTCTAATTTAGAGGCCCATCAGATGCGATCGAGGAGGGGGTGCTAGACGAGGTTGGGTTTAAATTATATGTTATAATTACAGCGAAGCTGGACATTGTTTGTGGGATTGTCATCTCCCCATTACTCTTTCTTGTAAGTATTATAGACAATTTGGCAATGTAATAGAGGTTTGTCCTGTTTTTATGGCTAAAATGTAGGAAAATAAAAATCAATAGCCCACGTAGAACTTGCAAATGATGAGGGTTGAACCGCGCGAAGATGATCCAAGTGTTAATATAGTGACACAATGTGGTGCAACTACCAGAGGAGATAAAACAAAGGAAAAAAATTCTATGGTGGATACATCGATCAGGAAGGTTGGAGAAAAGAGTACCAGGTTAAATATGCAGAGGGAGAAAGAAACCTTCATGGAAGTGAAGAAGAGTTTCATGGACCTAGAAGCTTCGACATCGAGGATGTAGATGCAACTAGTACCATGAAAGAATAATCTTGAAGTGGTTATTGCGACGGAGAACCCTAATCTGACCATTCTGAAGTCCTTTTTGCAGACATGTATGAAGTTGCTAAGGGATCAAAAAGCAGTGGAATGATTGCAAGAACTAATAATCATGCTAATAAAGAGAAATGACAACCTAAACAATGTGCAGTAAAAAACATATACATAAATAAGAAAAGAATTGGTCGAGAGATGCAATTAACTGCGCAAATTGGCGAATTCGAAATTGATCAAGTAATTCCTGATTTGGTATCGGATGCGAATGTATTACCGAAGCAAACCTGGGAGCGAATGGGGCAACCAAAACTACAATGGTCACTGATTCAGCTGTGCATGGCCAATCAATAGAAAATCATCCTGATGGGTCGATTGCATGGCGTTGTTGTGGACATTGAAGGAGTAAGCATCATAGAGGACTTTGAAGTAATTGAGATTGTGGATGGAAAAAATCCATATTCGCCTTTACTTGGACTCAATTGGGATTTTCATATGGATGTTATAATCAATCTGAAAAGAAGAAGTATGTTGTTCGAGAAGAAAGGTACCAGGGTCGTTGTTCCTTTGGACCCCTCTGATGGAGCGCGGTATACAGAACCTATCCACGACGAATATGGAAATGAAGATATTGAGAATATCTATAAGTTAGCTGCACATGATGAGGATTGGATCAACCCCACCATAGATGGAAGGATAAGCTAGGAAAAGTATAGTTTGTGTGTCTCAGACTCTGATGAGGAATTGGAGAATTGGCAGAACTAGTTGCACGAAGTTTCTACTCTGCATCGTAATAGACTTACAAAATCTCTTCACAGCATCTAAACGGAGGTACACAATTTACCTTACTATAATGGGATAGGTGATTTAAACATATTTCTTGATGAGTTTGAAAGGGATGTACTGGAAGAACAGTGATTCCAAGCCTTAGATACAGCTTTGAGGTCTACACCTGCGTGATAGTGGGCCATGCATAAAGAAAATATAGGAGCTTAGAAGGAATATTACCGATTGATGAGGCTCAGGTTCGGTCATGCAAACATGTTGTGGCCACCAACAACCCCCCTCTTTGTTTGCTATTAGCAATAACACCAAGCAAATGGGGACCCTTAATAAAAATTCAAACAAACAGTTAGGAACATTTTTGTTTTTTGATTCCTTAAAACTTTATCGCGACAAAAGAATGAAACATTTTTTCTATGAGCATAATAGACTACGAAGAAGCGATGTGAAATTCATCGCATCACATTCACTATGAAGCGCTCTTAAATGAAAAACTTAAGAAATCTCCGACGGCCGATGTGCGACGTCGCATATCGCAATATCGCGTAAAGTAGCACACAATGACTAATTTCTGCGAACTGCGATCTACGATACTGCGATGATCCAATATTGCGATGCCGCGATACTATAACATGGTTTGCGATCTGCGATCTGCGATGAACGCGAATTTTTCTCGGCACAATATTCAAGGAAAGCTGCCCATTAATCAAAATTAAGCGCATGCCTTAAAAAGAAATTAATGATTGTACGCCAAAGTATCCAAGAATGACAACTTTTTTTTTGTTTGTTTGTTTTTCGAAGGGTCAGTTCACTATGAATGTCATAATTATGCATACATAAGATTTAAATTTTTCATGTGAATATTTATTACCATTACTCTTTTCCTTTGCATAAACTATAAAACAGGAAATAACATGAAGCAATGTGTAGGAAACATCTAAGGAAAAGGGGAAAGCGCCAATGCTCGGAGAACAGAGAAGAAATCCCTTCAGAAACGGATGCTGCATACGATAGGACCACAGATTCTAGAGTATCACTCAACAGATGCTGATGTCGATAGGTCATCTAAAGCTCAGAATCAAAGGCACACAAAAGCAGCATGATTACAAAAAGCCCTAAAGCTTACATACCAGAACATCCCGGAATGAAGAACGGAGGCAGTTTTCAATCCAGATAATTGTTCAGAAAGTAAAGTCTTTGACTCGTCCAATCGTTCGCAAGGACGGAAACCGAAATAGCAAAAGCAGAATCAGTTTCAGGGAAATTTGAGTTATTACCAAGTATACACGCAGTGAATACACCCAGCCAGAGGAAGATTCTCTAAAATATCTTATAGTTTACCAGAAAGTGGTGCTAGCTCTTGTTACTTCTATTTTTATAGCACACACGAAAGGGGAAGGCAACCAGCCGACTCTTCCCAGTCGAATGTTGCATGCTTACAGCACTAAGGAGCAAATACAGAAATAGTTCAGAGTCAGATTTAATTTTTAGAAATAGTTTGCGTTCATCAGAAGGACGGTCATTTGAAAACCGGATCCTAAATTTATGTAATCAAGTTAATTAGCTAGCAGTATTTAAACCCTTCTCAGGCATTTAGAGAAGGGTCCGGAGATTTATCAAAAACTTGTCCTCAGAACATGCACTTTTGCGCCCTCGGAGGTGGTTTTGATGAATGGATTGATCAAGGTTTATTAATGTTTGCATTTGATATTTTCTACTGATGTTGCACTTCTGTACTCTTAGTAGATGTTAGAGCAAGGAGAGATAAATCATTGTTTCTTGAAGCTTATGAGTAGAACCAGTCATAAATGGTACTTTTATCTCTTGGAAATTTCTGCTTATATTCTTTAAGTAATTTATAGTTGTTTATATGTTATTGTATGAATGTGTGGGTTACCATTTGGCACTTCTGTACGGTGGAGTCATATTGTTTATGTCTGACATATGAATGGCTTATTGTGCGATATGTGTTCACAACTGTTTTGCCTAACTTCTTATGCAAAGTGGTTTATCTTGAATGATTTCTATTCTTATGATAGCTGAGTGATCTTTATTACCAGTTATTGTTTGAAATCTCTTTAGATCGCATAATAGAAGATATACATCCTGGGTTAGCGTAGATTAGATGTGTTGTTTCTCATTATATTACAATAGCATAGAGTTAGTTTAAGAATCTGAATTAGATTAGCTTTAAAGTACTCTTAGATCAACATTATTCAACTCTACACACACACACACCTCCAGATCGGTAAACTGGTCCCGTTATCCCCAGTCGGACCCGCTATACCAAATGGATAAGGAGCTGCCAACCAAGGTCCGTACCGGGTGGGTATCCCCCTTGTTGTCGACCCGATTTTCGGGGCTTCAACATATTTGGCGCTAGAAGGAGGGCCTGAACTATGAATGGCACCTAAATCGAAATCTAAATACCATTCTGAGAGTAAATCACCCTCATCAACTCCCCCGACTTCTCCAGTACGTTTAAATTCAGAGTCAGAAGTCGGTCGAATATTAACTACTGCTACATACCCTAATATTTCAGACCAATCTACTATTGAACCCCATGAAGTTCAAACTCTTATTCACAAACTCCAGGGATTTTCTATTTTTACACTGGGGTCTGATAAATCTTAAAGCAGCGTGACTTCGCAGTACAATCCTGCTCATCCGCTGACTAGGTTAAAGAGTGAAAAATTTGACATCCAACCAACTGACTTCCCTCTTCCCACCAGGAAAAGAACAAGGAAAACATCACTACAGTATGACAGTGAGACTCTTTCATCTACATCATCCATCTCAACCCCCTCACCGCAAAGTCAACTGCCCACATCTTCATTCCAAACCACTCATCCACCTTCCACAACCCCTCTTCCCCAATCGTCCAAGATCATAATATCTTCATCTTCCCATCCTCAAGGATCATCGCCTACACTTGCAATTACTAGCAGCTCAAAAATGGCCCAATCTCCATTGAACAACCCTGGAGTGGTTTTAATGCCTCACCCCTTGAGCCAAATACCGGCCCATCCTGAGAAATGGCTACCCAAATTCAACCCAGAAGCAGGCATGCTAGCTGAAAAGCACATTAACAATTTCATGCTCTCTGTCAATCTCAACGGAGTTACCAACGAAGATGTTGTTGTCCAGCTTTTTCCCTATACAATGCAAGGAACAGCCGGGTCATGGTACTTTTCATTACCCTCTGGGTCTATAACAGGTTGGGACATCTTTCAAAATCAATTCCTCACCAATTTTGGTGATGAAAGATCAACGACAATGTTAATCAGTGACTTATCCAATCTTAAAGCCGAAGCTAGAGAACCCATCAGAGATTTCAATTTACGATTCAATAAGATCCTCAACAAAATCCCCACTACTTCCCAACCTAGCGAAGAAGTACGGTGTGAATGGTATGTCACAGCCTTACCATCAAACTTAGCAGTCTTCGTAGATAGGGCAAATAAAACAACTTTAGTTGAAAACTTGACAGAAGCGATAGCAGTAGAGAAAAGCATTATAGCCTTGGAGAAGAGATCTGCGATAGAAGAACGCAAATCTAAAAAGGTCTCCTTCAAGGAAGACACCACGAAGAAACAGACGAAAGATCCTTTTGATTTAGAAGGATTGCAGAAGGTATTAAAGACCATGTCCAATGAGATGATTGACATAAAAAAACAAGTGGCAGAAACTTCTTCAAAAAAGCCCTATAGAACTTTTAAAAGAGGCCCTGCAATGGATGCGAAACCACCCAATACTATCTCAAATGTCGAATCCGAAGAAGAGGAAGAAGAAGAGAGTACCACTGAAGGGCAGACCGATGATGAAGAAATTGTGGAACTACAAGGAATGTGGGATTTCATCCTCCCACAAGAAGAAGATCAAGAAGCATTTCCGGTTAGCACACAAAGCAAAAACCAACTTGATCCTCCCCAAACTACCCCTAAGCAGAAGGGCGCAAGCCCTACAGTAAAAGAAAAAGTAGCAACAAAGAAAACAACCGCTAAGGTGACTCAATCTAGCCCAGTCCAACCAGATCAAACACCTCCATCAAGAACACTAATAGTGTCGGATGAAATGGACTACAATATTATTGATGACATGAAAAAGACTAGGGCTAATATCACTCTTTATGAATTGAGCAAATTGAAACATCAATAGAAGATAATGATGAAATAATTACACGCCGTACCTACTACATCTTTGCCTATAGTTGTAGCTACCCACAACATGGGAAGACCCCCAATCAACACGGCCAATAAGATCAATCCAAATGACATCGCCTTGATTGGAGGAAGATCAAGATCTCACACTCCCCCTTTTTTGCTCACTTACGAAATCTTCAATAAAAACGTGCACAATTGTTTGGTAGATTCTGGAGCTTCAACAAATATTTTACCCAGATCAATATGTGCCAAGTTAAATGTTCAGCCACAAAAATCCATAGTGCGCATAGCTCAGCTTGATCGATCTCAAGTCGAAGTGATTGGTGAACTTAATCAAGTCACCATAAGATTGTCGTCTAACCCCAAGGTATGTTAGGTTATCGACATTCTAGTAGCTGATATCCCAGAATTCTACGGCTTAATTCTTAGTAGGGATTGGTCCGAAAAACTCCATGGATACTTTTCAACCGACTGGTCACACATGTGGTTACCATACAATGGTAAACCAAATCAAATAAAGGTTGAACGAGAGTTACACCAGAAATACATACTAACAGAATTGGAGGGGGAAAATGAAGCAATAGCATACAACAGTAGCATCATAGGCAATTACTCGGTAGATTCTTTCCTCGGCAATTTCAATGCTCATATATCACCTTACTTAGAAAATTCAGTCTTATCCCAAGTCGAAAATTTTTCCCAAACTGATAATTCAAAGTGTGTTAATTTTGTAGAAGAACCTATAAATACATATTTGTTTTGGAAATTATATTTTGATGGCTCTAAATCTAACGAAGGAGCAGGAGCAAGATTCGTTCTGATTAGTCCAGAAGGGAACAATACAATGCTTACGTGCAGACTTGAATTCGATTGCACAAACAATACAACAGAATATGAGGCCTTGGTGCAAGGCCTATACAAAGAAACCAGGTTGAACGTCAAGTACCTTCAAGTCTTTGGAGACTCTGAGATTGTCGTCAAATAGGTACATAACACCATACATTGCCTATCAAGTCATTTGAAACACTATCAATCTCTAGTACAGGATCTGACTGAGAATTTCATAGCATTCAATATTTTCTCAATCCCGAGAATTCAAAACGCAAGCGCAGACCTTTTAGCCAATGTAGCCTCTAGACTCATTCCCTCCGAAGATTTTAGGCCAGATAGATTCTCGATAGAATTAATCTTTAGACCGTCCATCCCGGACAACATTACAAACTAGAGAGTATTCAATAACGATCCTGATATTGTAAATTTCCTCACCTCTGAAGGATCCTACTCCAATAAAATAATTGACGAAGACCACCACGATCTACAAATACAAAAAAGTAGCAATGATAATGTTATACCTAAATCGGTGGTTAAGTTGGAAGACTTATACGATTTGAAAAGTCGGCTTAAAAGGTATACTAATTCTAAGCTCTATAGTTCAACTCTGAACTACGAATCAGTAAACCTGGGAACTAATGATAAACCACAAAACGTTAATCTAGGCCACGACCTAGCCCCTGAAGAGAAACTAGCATATATTCGTCTTTTGAGACAATACAAAAATGTTTTCGCCTCGAATTACGATGAGCTGAAGACATATGACACTTCCATTATTCAACATACTATCCCTATGATTGACAATGAAAAACCTATCCAACAGAAACTCAGAAAAATCCACCCCAATCTAGAAAACCAAATAAAGACTGAGATGAATACGTTGTTAAAGGCTAAAATAATTTTCCCTGTCAAACATTCCAAGTGGGTCTCCAATATGGTACTCGTTAGAAAGAAAAGTGAAGATATTAGAATCTACATCGATTTTCGGAATCTCAACAAAGTCTGTCAAAAAGGAAATTTTCCCCTCCCTCCTATGGAGCAGATATTACAGGCAGTAGCAGGCTCAGAACTAATGTCTTTTTTGGATGGGTTTTCAGGATACAATCAAGTGCTGGTACATCACGACGATCAGTTAAAAACCACGTTCCGAACCAGATGGGGCATATACGCATATCGGAAGATGCCATTTGGTTTGATCAATGCCGGCTCTACATTTCAGAGAGCTATGGACATCGCATTCAAGGGTTTAGTCAACAAATCCGTAGTGATTTATTTGGATGATATAAGAGTGTACTCCAAGAATCGAAGCAACCATCTCATAGACTTGAAACAAACCTTTCAACGATGTTTAAGGTATGAGATTTCACTTAACCCAAAGAAATTTTTTTCGCATTAAGTGAAGGAAAAATTCTAGGATTCATAGTATCAAAATCTGGTATTCACATTGAACCTAATAGAATCAAAGAAATTTCTGAAATATCCCTACCTCACAATAAAAAGACCATGCAATCTTTTCTTGGTCAAATCAATTTTGTGAAAAGATTTGTCCCAGATTTTTCAAGAATTGTTTCTCCTTTGCAAACCATGATAAAAAAGAATTCAAATTTCGAATGGGGTCAAGATGAGCATGAAGCATTCAATCTAATCAAACAAGCTATCATTAATGCTTCGTCTTTAGCAACCTCGAATTTTTCAGAATATTTTATCTTATACACATTCGCCTCAGAAAAATCATATGTCGTGATTCTAACTCAAGCGAATCAAGAGAAAGCGGAAGCTCCAATCGCATTTTTTAGCTCTAATTTACAAGGTGTTGAAATCAACTATTCAGACGTGGAGAAACAGACATATGTTGTTTTCAAAGCGATCAAATATTTCAAACCTTTCTTACTTAAAACCCATACCAAGGTCATAGTACCGTTTCCAGCGGTAAGAAATCTTTTAATACATAAAGATGTGGGTGAAAAAAAAGCAAATTGGATCACTGTTTTACAAGAATACGACCTTGAAATCAAACCAGAAAGCATTGTGAGAGGTCAAGGCTTCTGCAAAATGTTGGCTGGAGCATCGCAGATTCCTGAAACCTCATCTGAGGAAGTACAAATGTATGAGGTAAGCCTAAACGATACAGAATCATTATACGCTGACACCATTTATTATCTCAAAAACGGGTATGCTCCAGCACACCTGGATCACACCAAGAAAAGAGCCCTTAGATTAAAAGCTAAACAATATCAGCTCATAAATGATGTTCTGTTTAAAAGGAATTATGATTCTGTACTTCTTAGGTGTCTTGAGAAAAAGAAGCCGAAAAGGTTTTGCAGGAACTCCATGATGGGCCCACAGGCAGACACTATGCTGGAGATGCTACCGCACATAAGATCTTACGTGCGAGGTATTATTGGCCCACACTGTTCAAAGACTCACACAGTTACGTGAGGAAATGCCAAATCTGCCAAACAACTGCAGGGAGACAAAAGAAACCGTCCATGCCACTACAGCGGGTAAACATTGAGCAACCATTCAGTCAATGGGGCTTGGACATAATAGTTGAGATCGTTCCTCACTCTTCTAAGCAGCATAGGTACATCCTCATGGCAACTCATTATTTTACTAAATGGGTAGAAGCAGTTCCTCTCAAGACAACTAATTATGAAAACATCATTGAATTCATTGATCCATTTATAATCACAAGGTTTGGATTGCCGACGGCTCTGATTTTTTATAATTCTTCATACTTTTCTGGGAATGCAATGATTGAGTTCGCACTTACAAGAGGGTTCAAACTAAAATATTCGGCCCACTACTATCCGCAAGGAAATGGACTCGCTGAGTCAACAAATAAAAACCTAATCAGGATTATTAAAAGGACAGTTGACGAGAACCAGAAGAATTGGCACAAAACTTTGGTAAATGCTTTATGGGCAGATAGAATAACGAGGAAAGCTTCAATCGGCACTTCTCCCTTTAACTTAGTTTATGGGAAGGAAGTGGTTCTTCCAACTCACTTGATGATCCCCTCCTTGTCTTTAGTAAAATACATTGATGAGGTATCTACTTCCTCCTTACAATTAAGACAAATGGAAATAATGAAATTAGAATAACAATGAGAACAAGCTAAGAAAACCCATGCCCATAACCAAGCTCTAATAAAATCCTCTTTTGATTCAAGCATAATGACCAGAAAAAACTTTCAGATGGGAAATCTATTTTTGAAATGGGACAAGGCTCATGAAGAGAAGGGCAAACATACAAAATTCTAGAAAATGTGGCTTGGTCCTTTTCATATTGTAGAAGTCATAGGCCCATCAACGTTTGTGTTGTAGGATTTAGTAGGTAGAAAGGATTCTTTGCTAGTTAATGGACAGATCCTGAAAATAAACTTTCCATAGAAGATTATTCTTCTATTTTTTGTAGGATAGCTTTTTGTTTCTTCTTTCTTATAAATAAAACCAGTTGTAGATGGTTACTACAGGAGTTCATGCAAAAAGGGCACCAAATTCTCTGTTAGATTTTGATTTTTCACTTGTACAAATAGCAAAAACTTTCAAAAAATCTGATCTTTATTATTGACAGATAGAGTTAAAACTTTAGCCTAAATATGATACTAGTTCCAACTTCAAATTTTTTTATGAAAGCAACCTTTGGAAAAAAACTTGTTTTATATCATCACAATGAAAGGTATCAATAATAAAATGAGTATTCTCTGTAAAACTGCTATTTCCAAACTCTATTATTATCATCCAGGGCTTTCTTAAGGAAACACAATGGTTTCCTCCCTACTAAAGAAAATCGCAGCATTCAGAGAAACAATCTGAGAAAACACTGTATCTCAAAGAATAAGAGGTCTCATCACAAGCCGGCTTATCATGATCACATATATTATAACTTGCTGAATTTGCCAATACTGTCCACCAAAACAGGGCAACGAATTAAGGTTGTTGCAATCAAAAGACAAGGGGTCTCATCACGAGCCAGCTTGTTCAACAAAAGTGTAAATCAAGTGAATGACTGTGTCATAATTTGGCCACCAAACCAAGACATTGTTCTTTAGAGAATAAAAAAGAAAAAGTGTCAAAATGGGTTTTTCTCTGAAAAAGTTGTAGATAGCCTTAAGCACGATAAAGGATCATTGCTGGGTAACATCTAACCCTGTCGAGGCTATGGACGCCTGCTGGCAGTAGAGGCACTACCTACAGTAAATGGGCATATTTTAAAATTCCAGCATAACAGAGATGACCTTATTTTATATTTAAAAGACCAAGTGATGGCTGGTGTAAATGAAAGGACTAAGCCTCAGGAAACGAATGATTGGAATAGAGAAGGGTTGAAACAAAATATCATTGATAGGATAAGACATAATGTACTCTATCTCTCCATAACAAAGTTTAGACTTATGAAAATTTTTCTGTTTCGGAAGTTAAAATTCAATAGAAAATCATAGATAACTGGTTCTTCCCAGTGAATCGCAATTGTTGTGGCCACCAACAACCCCCCTCTTTGTTTGATATTAGCAATAACACCAAGCAAATGTGGACCCTTAATAAAAATTCAAACAAACATTTTTAGGAACATTTTTGTTTTTAATTCCTTAAAGTTTTATCGCGACAAAGCAATGAAACATTTCTTTTATGAGCATAATAAACTACGAACGAACAATGCGAAAATCATCGCATCACATTCACTATGAAGCGCTCTTAAAAGAAAAACTTAAGAAATCTCTGACGGCCGATGTGCGACGTCGCATATCACAACATCGCGTAAAGTAGCACACAATGACTAATTTCTGTGATCTGCGATCTGTGATGATCCAATATTATGATGCCATGATACTATAACACAATCTGCCATCTGCCATCTGCGATAAGCGCGAATTTTCCTCGGCACAGTATTCAAGGAAAGCTTCCCATTAATCAAAATTAAGCGCATGCCTTAAAAAAGAAATTAATGATTGTACGCCAAAGTATCCAGGAAGGACTGCTTTTTGTTTTTCGAAGGGTCAGTTCGCTGTGAATGTCATAATTATGCATGCATAAGCTTTAAAGCTTTCATGTCAATCTTTATTACCATTACTCTTCTCCTTTGCGTAAACTATAAAACAGGAAATAACATGAAGCAATATGTAGGAAGCATCTAAGGAAAGGGGGAAGCGCCAGTGCTCAGAGAATAGAGAAGAAATCTCTTCAGAAACGGGTGCCGGATACAATTGGACTACAGATTCTAGAGTATCACTCAACAGATGTTGATGTCCATAGGTCATCTAAAGCTCAGAATCAAAGGTGCACAAAAGCAGCATGATTACAAAAAGACTTGAAACTTACACGCGAGAGAAGCCCGGAATGAAGAACGGAGGCAGTTTTCAATACAGAGAATTGTTCAGAAAGTAATGTCTTTTGACTCATCAAGTCGTTCGCAAAGGCAGAAACCGAAATAGAAAAAGCAAAATTAGTTTGGGGGAAATTTGGGTTATTACCAATTATACACGCAGTGAATATACCCAGTCAGAGGAAGATTCTCTAAAATATCTTATAGTTTACGAGAAAGTGGTGCCAGCTCTTGTTACTTCTATTTTTATAGCACACACAAAAGGGGAGGGCAACCAACTGACTCTTCCCAGTCAAATGTTGCATGCTTACAGTACTTAGGAGAAAATACATAAATAGTTCAGAATCAGATTTAGTTTTTAGAAATAAGTTTGCTTTATCAGAAGGACGGTCATTTGAAAACCGGATCTTAAATTTATGTAATCAAGTTAATTAGCTAGTAGTATTTAAACCCTTCTCAGGCATTTAGAGAATGTTCCGGAGATTTGTCAAAAACGCGTCCTCAGAAAATGCACTTTTGCGCCCTCGGAGGTGGTTTTGATGAATGGATGGATCAAGGTTTATTAATGTTTTCGTTTGATATGTGCTACTGATGTTGCGCTTCTGTACTCTTAGTAGATGTTAAAACAAGGAGAGATAAATCATTGTTGCTTGAAGCTTATGAGTGGAACCAGTCATAAATGGTACTTTTATCTCTTGACCATTTCTGCTTATATTCTTGAAGTGGTTTATAGTTTTCAGTTGTTTATATGTCATTGTATGAATGTGTGGGTTACCGTTTGGTGCTTATGTACGGTGGAGTCATATTGTTTATGTCTGACATATGAATAGCTTATTATGAGATATACTGTTCACAACTGTTTTGCCTAACTTCTTATGCAAAGTGGTTTATCTCAAATGGTTTCTATTCTTATGATAGCTGAATGATCTTTATTACTAGTTATTGTTCGAAATCTCTTTAGATCGCATAATAGAAGATATACATCCTGGGTTAGCGTAGATTAGATGTGTTGTTTCTCACTAGATTACAATATTATAGAGTTAGTTTAAAGAATCTGAATTAGATTAGCTTTAAAGTACTCTTAGATCAGCATTATTCAAATCTACACATACACACACCCCATATCGGGAAACTGGTCCTGTTATCCCCAGTCGGACCCGCTATACCAAACGGATAAGGAGCTTCCAACCAAGTTCTGTACCGGGTGGGTATCCCGCTTGTTGTCGACCTGCTTTTCGGGGCTTCAACACTATTGTACAATCGGTATCTATCTTGCAATTCTAAAATTCACCTTCATTGTTCATGAAATCATAGATCTAAGAGTCTTGGGAGAAAATCTGCAAATACTTGAGGTTATCTGGTATCATAGGCATATGTTTGACTTCTGCAGTGTACTGGTGGTTTGGTTGAAATGGAATTTTACAAGTACTAGAAAAGGTGGCTAGACTATGGGCCTGCATGTTTTGTTTTCTAGGAATTGCATCAAAGTTTGATTCCAAGAGATCCTTGATCAAGTCTAAAATAGTATCGCTATATCGACCAAGCCTAAGGTTGTTCACAGAGTATTCACCATTGATCTATTTGACAATCAAATTCGAGTCTCCCATGATGGAAACTCTTTTGGCTACCAATTTCCTAACCAATTGTGACCCTATAATTAGGGCTTCATATTCGGCCATATTATTGGTACATTTGAATTTCAATATGTAAGCATTTCCCTCAACATGATTATTCTCTATATTAATGACCCACATTCCTACACCAACCCCTAATCTATTAACATACCCATCAAAGTCTAAATGCCAAAGTGAGTCATGAAATATGTTCTCGTTGTCAACTATTTTGTACTGAAGGTCTTTAGCTGTGATTTCCTTCTTATCATTTTCTATATTGTATAAGATGAAAGAGTCCATATTTGAATGCATGGAATATATGGGAAATTTTTGTGGCTTCTCCTCACTACTAATCATGTACTTCATCAAGGTCTCCCTATATAATTTTCTTGGTTGATCAAAAATAAATATGGTGGCATAAGATATATCCAACTACAAGGATCCCTACAATTTTCCTCCCCATGAGTGAGATAGCAACATTCCATATTTTGGTGGGATGTCTGCAACTACAATGTCCATTAGAATACTCTTTGCAGGGCACTAGACAAGAGTCACACATAAGTCCTTGGTTAGACCAAGGCATTTAACCTTACTCGAGTCAAGAAAAAAATCCTTATAAGGCCTAGTACTGTCTAGGTTGATTCTTTCCATTATTGCCTTTGGCATAAAATTGTGGGATGCCTGTGAGTCCAACATAACGTTATGCAACATTTTACCATGAATGTTTATGTGTAACTTTTGTATTCAGGCTGGTCATCATCCAAATTAACAGAGTCCTCTCCCTCTCCTATATTCAAAGTCTCAGTTATTTGTGACCCATAAAATTCATTCTTTACTAGTTTGGTCAAAGGAACTGATATCTTCCATTTTTCTATTTCATTTTTGATGTTGAAAGGTAGTTGAGGATTGTTTGTTTGATTTAGATCTTCCTTAATATGTGCAGTTTGAGTGTCCTTATTATGTTTCTTAGTGGTAGGCATTTTAGTCTGTGTTTCTACTGTTTTGCCTTGATTTCTCTTTATTTTGATTATTTTAAGTAATTGTCTCTATTTGGGTTTCAGTGGAGGTTATATCTACAATCTTAGGGGTTGAAGTTTCTGGTGTTTCCCTAGGAAGGATTTGCAACACTTTATTAACTGGAGATTCTTTTATTATCTTAGTCTAAGTTTGGATGGATCTTTTAATGTGAGTCTCGCTATTCTTCTTACTTCTCAAGCTATATTGTTTATGTAGCTCATATATAGCTTACTCATATCCCTGTTTAAAATCAAAAGATTCACCAGATTCTAACTGCAACAGTTGAAGCATATCTAACTCCTATTCTATGTATCATCCTCTACTTCTTGGTTCTGTAAATCCTCAACATAGTTTTCTTACAAGGGGTCCTAATGTGTTGATCTGGTGTAGTATTTTTTGTAGCATTAGGGTTCTTCCTAAAATTTTGGTTTCTTATTGGGTGTTTCTGTTGTTGATTCTCCCATTGATTTTTCCTCTCCATGTTCTCTAACCTATCCATGATTCTTTCTAAACTATTAGCTAAAACATATACTTTTCCATTTGAATTTGAAGCTTCCTCTTTAAATACAACTTTCTTTTCATTTCTCATTCCTGCTTTCTTAGCTAATAGGTTGGCCTCTACACTAACAACATTTGTCTACATTTGTTCAAGTGTTTCAAGGTTTCTTTCCCTTAGCTCGTATGACATTTCAACATCAAAACCATGAGGAAACTTAATTAATACTAGGTCAGGTGGAGGCTTAATTTTGGCCAGAATTGCATTGCAGATATTATTAAACCTAGTGGAATAGTCTTGAATTGAATCATTATGAGATATTATAATATTGTTATATTCAAAAAGTATTTGCAATGGGTTTTTCTTTCTCTCCCATCTATTAATGAATAAACTTTGAAAATTAGCTAAATTTGCAATATGGTTGGTAGGAAAGGCTTTGAACCATTTCTTAACATCCCCAGTTAAAGTTTGGGCAAACAATCTCATTTGGACACCTATTTCATGCAATTCAAAAAATTCAAACATCTTGTTTACATGCTTCTCTCTAGTGTAATGACTCGTAGCATACAACAAGAATATCTTACTCTGATAACGTGTAGGCATGTGATGGAGCTGGGTAGGTGTAACAAGACTAGCATATCGGTTTGCCATTGCTATGATTTTGGTTGGACTTGGGGGTAAAGTTGTGGTGTTTGAAGAAGGGCTTGAAACTGATGAAGGTGAACTAGATGATGATGAATATGATTGATTAATAACTCGTTTAGGTGATTCGATTGTGGTAGATACAATTAGTGATGTTGTTGTAAAAGAAGGGGTATTTACAGTGAATGAAGGCTCTGCGGGAATTTGACAGGTAGTAATAGTAAGGGCAGCTAGCTCAACCAATTGCTAAAGGTAAGCACTATCTATATTTCTAATCAACGTAGAGGTCAAAGATTCTAATTTTTCAAAAGTGTCCAAGGCAAATTTATCTAAATTTGGATGGATAACCGTTTTTGATTCAATTTGCTTGAGTAAACTCAGGGTCTAATTTTGTTTCATGGATAGCATTCTCAAATTTACTTCCAAATAGTGAGAGGTCAAATGACAAATCAAAAGGGATTTCCTCTAAAGTTGACAACTCCTCAGGGAGTGAATTGGTTCTGGCTAGCTCGCTACTACTTGTTTGAGATTCTTGGTTTTTTGGTTTTCTTAGAATTCTATCTGGATCATCAACTATAGTTGCAGGGTTTGGATTTGGGCTTTTGCTAGCATAATGAATCTTCTTAGAAGCTAGAACTTTAAGTTTTTAAACTAATTTTATGAATTCTTATTTTTATTTTTTATTTTTTATTGGAATTTTACTTCGGATAATGAACTTAAGGAGCTCTAGATTTAATTTAAGGTTTCTTTAAAGTTTTATGAGACCGAGGATCGAGTCCCTAGTATGGTCACCAGAAATGTTAGCACTCTGATAATTCTTTTGAAGTAAGAAGAAATAAAAACCAAAGTTAACAACAAACCACTTTTGGAGATCAAGACCTAGCCTTCCTGATGCTTAGAGAGGGCTCTCTCTTTAAGATTTAAATTTTTTTTTATTTAAAACGATTTTGGGCTAGTTATTGATTGCACTTGGGTTTTGTTTTGAAAATTTGTTGATGGGATCACTTAGATGGAAAGAGGATTGGATTATACCATTGGGCTATGGAGTCTGATGTCTGATAGATAAGAGTGGATTGGGTTTTAAGAACATTGTCTATAGGGAAAGATAGATGAGTCAATGCAGATCTCAGATGCTAAATGGTGAATGGATTCAGATTGGCTCCAAGGAGCAATTAAGGGTTCCCTAGACCGGACTTTGGAAGAAATAGAAGAATTCAACCAGGATGGTAAAGCAATCAAGGATTCTCCGATCTCGGTATGATAAGAAAACATTTAAATAATTTTATTTTTTTTTGTGTAAATCGAACTATTCTATTATGATACAAAAAGGTACAGAGGGTTAAATTTTCCGCCAAAAGTTAGCTACATGGACAAGGTGACATTTTGAATCTGAAACTGAGCCTGAGAGAGAGGACTGTGAGACTGTCCTCTTTTCCCCAACTAGAACCATAGCTATGTTGAAGACTACAAAATTGAACCTACCACTCCCTGCAGCGCGAGGGAGGAGGTTGCAGACCCTTACAATACTGAAAAATTGCTTACAGACGCTGAATTGATAAGACAGAACCAACATTACAGACACGGATGCACAAAGCATGATTGACACAGACATTGCAGAAATAAAAATAAACATAGACTAACTCCCAATATCGACAGGTGCAGCTTTGATGACTTCCAAAAACTGAACAGAACATAGCCATACCACGACAGAAGTCCAGACCGCGCGCCTAGGTGTGAGGATTTGGAGGCTCCTCCACCATCGGGCTGAAGAATGTGCTGTGTGGATCCTCCACCACCGAGCAGCCGTAGGAGTCTGAGGCACTCGTGTCGGTGTAAGGCGCGGCGTTCCTCTCAGGCTCGCTTGGTCCATCTTGGTCCTTCGCCACCTCACCCGCGGCTTCCTGAGATTGTAATTGCTGACCATGAACAGGCGAGGGTGGCCTTGGAGCAGCTGGGGCTCCAGGTCGGTCTTGGTGCTCACATTTTTCAATGCGCACTGAGACGAAATACACAGCATTGTCCAGCGTGCAGGGAAACCGGAAACGGGTTGATGGATGCCCGCCAAAGGGACATACCGCCGACCTGCCCCGCCCTCTGCCTCGCCCTCTCCCTGTGCGAGCTTGTGGAGAGAGAATTTCCTCTGAGGACGCAGAGGACTGTGACGAAGAGGCCCTTGCTCGGGCTCTACCTCTTGAGCCACCTTGCCGACAAGCTCCACGTTGTCGTTCACGTGGCATGATTCAGCGCCAAAACGAACCAAAGGACGCAAACTTTTCAAGTGCCGGATGTCGGTTCTTACCTCCCAGGTCAGAGGCCAGGCCTGATACAGAACCACACCAGGAGAGTTTATCCCGGCTAATTGACGCGACCCGGACCCAGAAAGTGCAGTGCGCCCCGGGATTTCCCCTCGAACCAGGTCCTCAGGAGACGGCGACGCTGCACAGATCAGAATTCTGTCATTGACATTGCCGCAACATGCCAAAGCGACAGACCAAGTTCTCAAGTGTTTCGGGCTCGCAACCAAGGCCTCAAGAGCTGAGGGCCAAGGTTGATGAACAGTCTTCCTCCCACACCGGGTAGACATCCAAGAATTGAGTTCTCCTCTCCCTAACGAAACCAGACAACTAGACAACCAGACAACCAGAGCTTCACTCACCAACCAATGAGAGCTACGCTCACCAGCTTGCTCAGACAGTACCCCTCACCTCTCACTCTCGAAACCAGAGAATTCCGTAGCCTGACACCCCACTCAACCAGACAACCAGAGCTTCGCTCTCCTGAACCTCGCGAATGACTTCCCCTCGGCATCGAAATGCAGCCTCTCGGCATCCTAATACCCCTTCCAACTTGAAAGAGCCCACCTGCATTTACTCTGGCCAGACTCCTTCGCGAGTCTTCGGCCCACCTGTCCTGAGCTGGCGGCCACTTGTCATTAAATGACGCCGCCTGCTCATTTACTGCTCTGTCATTCACCCGCAGCCGGGGAACATTTAAATAAATTACTGTGCAAAACAAAGTGTAATTAAACAAGTACCATATGATATTTCCAATTAATTTTATTTTTATTTTATAACACACTTAATATTATGAAAACACAAAAGAAAGGTAACACAATAACACAAATAATGTACTTCACTACAAATGGCTCATCTCATGAATCCTGTAGTGAAATGCTTTTATTAATTTCTCTAGTCTGCTAACTTGGAAATAGTACAATCACCCTTAGGTTTAAGATCAAAATAACTCTGAAAATGTAAAATAATCCATAAGTAATACTTTGAATTTTGAAGTATTTATACAAAAGGCTTATTACAAAATATCTCAAACTAATTTGAGAATTAATATAGGAAATGGAAATATCTTCTTGCAAGAAGAGAGAGACAACTATTGAGCTGTTTCATGTTGTCCCTATTATTTTGGTTCTACTAGCTATTATGCTTTGATTTTTTGTCGTTTATGCTCGTAGGTTGTTAGGCTTTCACCTTTCATTTGATACTCTTTCGCCTGATACACTTTGGTTGTGTTGATCTATCTTCATCATTTTACCATGCTCATTTACTTCTTACTATACACTTACAATTTACATTTTATAATCTACTGTGTTTTTATTATAGAAAATCATTCATTTTTTGTCATGTTTCTTCATCTAGTAACTGAATGTTTATCATTTTCCTATATATCTCATGAGCCTCTAATTTTTTTACAAAAGTAGGCTCATTGATATATAAGTTTTTCACCTCATGCTTGAGGTAATACAGATTTTCAAAAGAGTCTCGTATAATACTTTGCTAGTTGGTATACCAGTAATTGATGAGGTATTTGCCTCTTCTTTCACCACTTCCCTGATTTTCTTGTTGTAGTCCTCTTGTGTCACCAACTTATCATTTATGACTAAGGGACTAGGTACTCCGTTTTCTCTCAAAATTTCAAACTTGCTCATAAACCTATCAATGGCTAGTTGCATTGTTTGCCACTTATCTTCTAAATTTAACATTAAACCTGTCTGAATTAAGACCCTCTTGACTTCCAAAATGGTACCTATCCCATGAGGTATGTCAAGTTCTTATAGCTGATATTTGTTCTTGGAGTTGAGGAATTGGATAATTCTTATTGCTTCCTCCGACATTTCTCCATGTTCTACCTTGACCTTCTGGATGGATTCTATAGCCTGTTTGATCAAGTCTATCTTTTCAAAAATGAACTGGATAGATGGCCAAATATCATTGATAGAGTTGACGATATTGACCCATAATAATTGCTTGGCCTTTCCAAACAACTCACTCAGTGTCAATTCATTCTCTACGTTTTTCACTCTCTCATTCATTCTGGTAGCCTTCTGTTGTTCATCCTTGTGCATGATCTAGGCTAACCTACAATCTATCTCTAGGCTGGTAAGTTTCTATTTTAGTTTGTCCATTTCACTAGTCTAAATGAACATTTCTTAAATTTCCTTAACCAACCTCTTTGTTTCATCACTTGTGGTACCTACTGTTGTTGATGTCGATGTTAATGTAGTTGTTGTTGCTACTGGCAATGCAGTGACCATTGGACTAGTGGGAGATAATGTTGTTGTGAATGTGGAAGGAATAACTGTGGTCTCTATAGGAATGACAGTTGAAGGAACACTACCTAGAGTAGCTTGTTTGAACTGGATCAAGCTATCTATTTATTTTTCTATTTCCTTCAACTAGTCATTAAGTTACAGCACCAAGTCCATCATCTCCTCATGATTTGTTTGGCTTCCTAGGACTTCTTTCGTTTGAGGGTGTTGTGACTGAGGCAGCTTGAGTTGTTTCTTAAGGGCTGTAATGTCTTGATTTTTCTTCTTAATGAACTGTTGAGTAGCCTTGATGTCCTTTGGGTCATGGCCCAACACAATGACCAGGTCTTCTAAGGATTTGATCCTTGTGTCTTTGGAACTAGAGGAGGCTTTTTCCAGTTCGTACTGGGCTGTCACATTGTTTCATGATTCTTTGAGCTTGAATGCTGCCATTTCTTTTATTGTGATGGTGGGTTATGTCATCTCTCCAACCTGCTTCTGAAATTCTATTTCATCTATGGGATTCACATCCCTAGCTAAGACCTCAAATTTTGTCTTCTTATAGTGAGTTGTAGTTTTAGGTTGCTGTACAATAGGTTGTAAGAAAGAAATCTGCATTTTATCTTCTTTGATGTCAAAGGTTGACATTAATCTTCTCTTGTTTGGTGGTGTCATCTGCATGTACTTGGCATAAGTTTCTGCCTTCAGCTTCTCATTCCTCATTTTGATCTCCTTGAATCTTTCCTTGATATCTACTTCCTTGTGAGCTGGCCTAATGAAGGAAGACACCTCCAAACTCTTACGTCTCTGTATAATCTAGTCGTTTGAAGAGGAGGGTTGTTGTGTTTCTGTTGATGTAGTAGTTTTATTTGTTTGTCTAGTCCTTTCCCCACTACATCATTATCAATCATTTCTGTCGATGCAATGTCTTCTTCATGTTCAAATAGATGAGTCGATTTGTGTCATTTACTTAGTTGGAAGTGTTGATCAATTGTACCGATAACAAATCTTGAAGCTTCCTCCCTATTTGTTTTGGGATTCTTCTTCTCATTGGTAGGAGTCTAAATCATGGGAGGGATATTCATGGGCTCTTCCAACTTTGGGACTTGCAAGAAACAGCTTTGGTCAAATTGTTTCTCCAAGTCAATTAAGCTGTTCTCCACTTCCACCTATGTGCTGTCCTTATCTATTAATGTGTTCTCTACCCATTCTGATTGATTAGGATATTGTTCAATATCAGGCATGGGGTAGTTGATCTAAGGTCCAATCTTAACATTTTCTATGAGTTTTCTCATAACCCCATGAGGGTCATAATGCCAAATGAAACTATTCTTGAATTCGAATTATTGGAGTATCTTATAAGCTTCAGGCCCAAACTCTTTGGTGTTGCAGATGAAAGGGCCCATTTGGTTTTTCATTTTAAATTGTGTTTTATTCCTAGCAGCTAGGAACTGGACCTCATCCATACCTATCATTTTCCTTAAGTATTCGAAGGAAAATAATCACATTAGAAGATACTTAGGCAATTTGTAGGGGGTAATTCATAGCCATAGATCCTAATTTTAGTATGATTCAGGTAGAGGTACTAGTCTCCTACTCTGCTATTATTCACCAGATGCAATATTCTCTTGATCTCAGTACTAATTATAGGTTGAGTGCTAGAAGTCAACATGTTCATGCCACGGTGAACAAAAGATTCTATAAAGTCTGTGTATGTGAATGTTGTGTTATACTTGTGGACTAGGGGTGTCTAGTAGATGAATGATCTTTCCTTTCCTCTGGTATCTATTTTCTGAACCTTCACTGGGAACTTGTATGTTTGGTAATTCAAGGACATATGAAACAATACTGAAGAGTATTTGAAGACTCTTTTAGTGGGAAATCTAGTGCATTTTTCATGCATTCTGTCTGCAATGAACTGCACATAATCACACATAATGGCAGGAGGTTAGCCTGGAGTGAAAATGGACAAGAAGGACATGATTATTTCATCCCCAAAATAGTCTGATGTGAATCATGGGATGCATGAGATAATCTAGATTATTCTCCTGCGAGTCTCTCAAAAGATAGCAAAAACATAGGGTGGAATTTCCTTAGGAGTATGGCGCTCCTCAATGATGAAATTCTGAAAAATTTGCTTGATCTTAGCTAGGTATAATGTGGTGTACAGGTCCAACAAGTGTGCAATGGACAAAGGAGTCAAATTGTGGCTAGGTTGGATTTGAAGCATCTAGTTGATAGACTCGATAGTAATTGAAGATAAGAAGTATTGCTTTTGGGAAATTATAGCCCTCTAGCTAGGTATGTAACATGCATGGCAGAAATGTATAATGTTTGGGAATGGATGGGCTTCTGGGAATGTATAATTGGGTATGTTTGTGTCCCAAAGGTGGATATAGTCTGCTTTGTTCAAGATTTGTGGGTGACTGTGTCTTTGATTTGAAAACCTCTATCTACTAGGGCCAAGTGGTCAATATCTAAGTGAGGGATTGTCATTGTTCTGATATCTAGAGAGGTTGGGGCAGCCATTTCTATGATAAAATGTGGGAAGTGAGGCTTTATATGGCTTTGAGAGTGAAACTTGAGTAGTTGAAACTAGGGTAGGGTACTAGTAGGTTGCAGGTTGGGGTTCTGGTACTTTGGCGATGTTAGATTCTCAATTTAAATTAAAATTCATTAAATTCTTTCAATTATTTTAAGAATTTAATATTATTTCATTAAAAAGGAGACAATTCTGGTTTTTTTCTTAAATACCTGGAATTTACAATCGGGGCTGCAATTGGTTTTCATTTGGGGTTTGTAGAGGGCTTTGGAAGCTAGCATGGTGTGCAATGGTGGCGTTGGAAGGCCTTGATGGTTGACAATTGGTTGTAGGTGCTTAGAATGCATAGGTGCCTCAGAGGTTCAATAATGCGATTTGAGCGAAAAAGGGTGAAAATGGGGGTCATAAGGCTTCTAATCGTGACCAAATGGAAAATGGCGGGGAAATTTTTTTTTATGAATAAGGATGGCTTTCATTTTGGCGTGGCAGTGGTTTTGGAGGCCATCACACTGCTTATGGGGGTCGAGAAATATTTTGCTGGGGGAACACGATCTCTGCTAGATGTCGACACATAAGAAAATGGGCCTTGAGCAAAACTGCCCATATCGCGTGCTCTCGGGCCGTTAAAGTTCAGACATTGTGAAAGCACGATAGCGGTGATGGTCGTTAGATCTGGGGGTCGATGATCAGATGGTCACGCATTGGAAAGTTGTGTGGTCAGGTGATTCGATAGAGGTTAGCAGGACCCATGGGTTTTAATAATTTTTTAGAGTAATTAACCCATGCTTAATCATAGATTTAATTAAACTATGGATTTTTGGGAGTAGCGGGGCTAGTTTACTTGACCATGGTGGCAAGTTAAACTTAGGTTTAGTCGGGCAAATGGTCAAGCTATGGAGTTAGTGAAGCGGGGGGTTTTTAATGCTAGGTTAAAAGGTTTAGAGGGGTTTTTTGGGTAATTATTGAAGGGAAAAAATGATTTTAAAAGGGGGGAAAGGGGTTCTCACACTTAGGAGAATCACGTTTATAAAACAAACTATATACTTCTAACCTTATATCTTCCAAGGTCTCATATTAAACTGATGAGCTCCTTTTATTTCTCTACCTACCTAATGATCTGCCAAGATTAAAGTGTTTGGTTAGATTTTATTCTCTAACTATAAACATGAAATTCCAAGCATGAAATAGCCATGATTAAGTAGTTTGACTATCATGGGTTGTGGCATGTATGACAAGCTACACAAAACCATTATTTAAGACAGTAACGTAAAAAGTAGTGGCACTTGGACTTGCACACTTTCATGATATTTTTTTTGTTTGGGGTTCATATATTTTCATATTTTTTTTGTATTTTTTTATCTTTTTTTTTTGCTTGTGCTTTGATATTTCTTTTAGGACATACCCTCTTTACAGTTTTTAATTTTAATATCAAAAACATTTCCAGAAAAGAAAGGTATGTACAATATTACAAGATTTAACTTCATCCAATTCAGAATTATGAATACTATTACCATAGGACTCTAATAGATTTCATGCCTATTTACATATCTCTTGTAACTCATATTAATTTCCTAGAATAATCATGGAACTCAGTATCAATTATGAATGAGTATGACTAGTGCAGGTAGATTCCTACACTACGAATATTGTCTCAGATTTCCGAGAAGCGAAATATTCCACGAGGATGGTTGAAATCCTTGAGTCTAAGTCTATTTCTTGATGAATTGAAGCAGGATAATGGGTGGCACACAATGAGGGAATGTTTTTCAATGTTAGGCTATGACTAAGTGAGATTCATGTGTATTATAACTGCTGGCGAAGTTTGTAATTTTAGATTCTAAGTCTATTCGTTCGAAAGGCCTAAACAGGAAATGTTTGTAATTAGTGAAAACAGCTAGAGCCAAAAGGATATATATAATATAGATATAGGTAGGAGGAGGGTGGAAGAGAACCATTGATTGTATTTTTATTTATGTAATCTAGTTATCTCCTTAGCTCTGGGGCTGGACTCCTTTGTCATGTAGATTTCCCGAGTCAGCTAATACATGAGAATTGTCGTGATTTACATACACAATGTCTAGTTTAGCTTTGATGTATCTTTTGGAGTGTTGATCTTTTTCATTCCTTAGAAGTGTAACGAGCTAGTTAGCTAGGGCCCAGCCAACCTAGCTCGTTTACCCCTCTCACTTTCGTTATTCGAGAAGAAGGTGTGGATATTTCGTTTGTAGTTGTGTGATGTTATAATTTTAATTTTTATCTTTCAAGTTCTGATTTAAAATATATTCTGTAGCTAATGTCTCAAACAGATCCATGATTTGAGAGTTAGCTATTTTTACTTTGTTTATGACATATCTTCCTTGCTTTTTTTTTATTCTCAATATTTGTTTTAACTCATTTTTTATCAGATTGTGTAGAGAACCCTCTCATGCACTAGTCCATGGTGTTGCCTGCACTTTGGTTTAATCATTATTTTGTAGTGAATAGTGAATCATTTCTATGCATATTATTTCCAGTTATTATGCAAGTAAATGAATCATTAATTTAGTAACTACCTTTGGTATTAAAAGTACATCATTAAGAGGATCTGGAAGCATTTTCATAAAATCATCATAAACATATTATACTTGCAAAGAGCATAAACATCTTTGAACGGATTACTAAAACTAGATAACGCATGCAAAACACTTAGACTACTGTTTGATTCTTTTGAAGTGCTTTTATTTCATGAAGTTTATTTCCTTTGCAAGGTTTAATGAATTGAAGCATTTCCTTTTTCATGGATAATTTACTTCGAAATTTCATTTACAGTTGCAATTCTTTTCCAACACATATTTTAGTTTTTTCGAAAGTAATTTGGAAACTAGGCGAAGGAAGCCCTACCTCGATGCAAGAGCTAGTCTCTTGTCATAGAAATAGAGTGCTCTAAGCCCTTATGCTTACAACACCTCCACTAAGACATAAGTCTTCAATAAGGAATTTCATATATGATTTTGCATAGAGATACTGTACCTTCACTAGTACAAGTATATTGTAACAGTGCAAGGATAGGTTGCTTGTGTGGAAGGATGACCATAAGGAAGACAAAATTTCGTAAGGGTCCACTTGTTAGACTATTAGTCATCCATATGAGAGGAACATAACATTTAATTATAGCATTTAAGATTGTTTATTTTGTGTTGAATTTCTTTACTTTATTTACATCAAAATTGTCTTTTACATTCGAGCACTAGAGTTGCTTTGGTGTCAATTATCTTCCCGATTGATTTCTATCTGCTTCTGCAAAGCATTTCCTTTAATAAGTAGGATTAGAGATAGGAAAAGTTCATACCATTTCTAGCATTACCTGTGCTTCGTCTCTAAGTTTACAAAACCCCCGAGTTGACAATTAAGTGTTGAGGAGTCGGTCAAGAGCAATTCCTACACCCAACATGGGTAATGGTTTTTTTGGCATGTGATATTGAGAAGTGATGACTCTGGCCCATGTTATTGTAACATACCCTATTTATAGATTAAGAAACTCGTTAATAAAGTGGATATAAATCTTCATGGATAAAAATATTTTTCCATGCTTTCTGAAATGAATATATGTCTAACTTATAATAATAATAATAAGAATAATAATAAATTTAATTTCATAATTTTTTAAATTTTAGCAACATGAGATGTATTATGAAGTATATGTTTTGATGTTTATTATGCAATGATAATTATTAACATTTACTAGTCATTTAATTTATATAATTGTGCTAGTATGTTAATTTCTATTAAAAATGTGGTATTTGTTTTTTTTTAATATTCAAAATCTAAATACATTTTAAATATTTGAAAGCTACTCTAATCCTACACATTTTCAATATATGAAAATACATTTTATAGTGAATTACTCATGTGTTTACCTCTTTTTTTAGTCATAGGGGAGTGAGATAATTTATCTTACTTTGGTTATTGGATTTTTGTGTTTAAATATTTTTGGTATAGAGTTTTCTTCTCAAAATAACATGCACAAATTTCTTTGTATGCTTTGAAGTGTAAAAATATTTTTGATCGTTTTTTTCTTCTTGCGTCGCCTTGTTTTTTTTTGTAATTTTAGATATATTTCCTTAATCTATTTTTAGCTATACAATATTGAACAACTAAAAGTTTATCCTCGAAGGCGAGAAAGAAAATTCATAGCTAAAAGATCACATTCCTTAGATGAAACTATTCTCCAAACAACTATAATTTATTCTAGAGTACTATATGATTTAAAAGATTATTACTTTTCACTATATCATAGATTATGTATTTGATATATACAAATATATTTGCATGCTAGGCATGTCCACTATAGATTATATTAATTGTCATTTTGAGAAAAAAATTGTATTTATACATAAAGTTATGTCTACAAAAAATATCAAAGGTTACATTGTCATTACCAATGGGTTGATGTTGTATTTCACATTAGTACCATATAACAAGAAACATCTCAACAAGACTACAAGCCACATAATAAGAACTTTTACCAATTTTTAAGTATCAGAACACTTACCCCATTATAAATATCACATTACCCACATAAAAAAGAATCATAACATTTAACTAAATTATAAATTTACTATAAATTGTTATCCCCACTTTACCACAGAAATTCTTAACTAGAGTAAATAGCTCTTCTTAAATACTATGGACCAATACCATGGCTTATAAATATCACATGTTCAATATGACATATCTTGATATGATGTTTTCTTTAATTAAACAATTTGACATCAATTATTTAAAACAACATAATTAACTTGGAGGTAAATCTTAACCCTTGATATGTGAACACTACTATGACTATTCTGGCATATTCCATGCAGGCTAAATCTCTACAATTCACCTAATAATTATTAATATTTTAAATTAACAGTGTGGGAAACTTATTCTCCTTTATATGGACAAGAAGATAGGGTTGCTACAAAATGAGGGATTATGTATTTTCCCTTTCCTAAAATAGTAAAATAAATCAAAATAGATACATCCCTTGAAAAATTCAAAATTTTCGACCATAGATAACAATAAAGTCATTACTTCTTAGGATTAGATCCATATACATTAGAAGATATAAATACTTTCACCATCAATGACCTAATAATAATATGTGTATCTTTAGACTGAGCTTTATTTTTAGTAGTAGAAGATTTATGTTCCGTGTGTCTTTCCTTAGCTTGAACTGAATTTCTGAGTTGATTATCTTCATGGACAAGCTAATGAAACACTTTTCAAGACATGAGACAATGAGCAATCATTGTTGGTACCAATACATGTTCTTAATTTAGCCTCATTCAAATGGATGTTTCTTTTAGGACTGTCATTACAACAAGCAACATCAAAAAAAAAATCCCAAATTATCTTGGAACTATGGACTATTTCATTTTGGCAAGGTTTTAGGATGAGCCTTGATATGGACAAACTCATCATTTCTAGGAGTAATTTATTGTCTGTTTCACCTTTCTTGGGAAATTTTCCTCTTAATTTGTTTAATATTAACTTTAGATTGAGGGTTTTGTTCATATTGATTTATTTATTTTACATGTGCATGTTCTTCAGGTGCAATTTTGGGTCCAAGACTTACCCTAGAGGGTTTCACTTCTCTTTTATCCTTCAATTCTAATTTTAATTCTGTATCACAAACAATGGTACCATTGGTCATGCTTCTAGTTAAACGAACACGAGTAGGTTTGAGGGTTTCAATGTTATTTTCATTCGAAACACAAGTTTTTCTTAATGAAATGATTGTACATGATCATTCTATAATGAATGATGATATGCTAACTGAACAAGACTCTCTAATGAAGGGGTATGCGGACAAATACATGAGGAATTGGAATACTTGAGTAATTTTGATTTTTTGACACCATTTCAATCTAGGAAATGATCATATTCATCACCCGTCTATGTTGAATGGTGTCTAACTAGAATATAGATGAAACTATGATGAAAGAGTGATGTTTTAGAGTTCTAGCGATGTGATTGGTGTGTGAAAGACATTTTAGTTATGCTTTTATACAGGTAAAAGGAAAAATTAAGTTTATGGAAGAGAAATTACATTAACAACCTTTTATGATAAATAAACACCAAACTATGTCACCCTTTACAAGTAGCATACTAATGCAAAAAAAGAACTAAATTACGACATTTAGATTTCAAAGAGAAAATTGGCATACCTTTCACATGATATCCACAATCTTTACTAATGATAAGTTTCTTCGAGGGAATGTCACACATTACACAATTTTTAGACCATTTATCTCTCTCGAAGGGGATATGAGTAGTTTCTACAATGAAATCAATATCTATAACCTTCTCTCAATAACCCACTCAACCTTTCTTCAGACCAAAAGAAGAGGCAAAATCCTTGATAACTCCTTTAATATAACCCTGAAACAACTGAATTAAATCCCCCTAGCTGACTTGGTGGAACAAGTCTACATACTCATCATATGCCTCTATTATGTGAGCTCCAGTGGATTTAAACATCATAAGGGGTTCCATGGTTAGAATCCAAGAGGGTTTCAACTAGGAATTAGCATGAAACATAGAGGTAAAATGCATAATGAGATGGTCACCAAACCCTAACTTACATAGCAATGTAAAAAATATGAAAAACACCAATGAAACAACAAGGTGTTGGTAACCTAGAAACCCCAAGGGGTAACTTGAACATTGACACTCGGGAGGTATGGTATAGAGACATTAATGGCTGTCATATATGAGTGACCCTGAGCGGTGGATTTGATAAAATTAGTGCAAATCAAGATTAACATCTCTGACGAGAATGCCAAATCACCCATGAAACCTGATACAAATCTCAAACAAATAACCCTTAGCATGAAAACCATCATAATGAACATGACCATACACATCAATATAAACTCACAATAATAATAAATGAGTTGTCTAGTGAGTAATATATTTAAACCATGTCTTATATGATAATTCAAGTCATACAAAGTCAAATCCAAACATGGAGATACACAAAAAAATTCACTACAAATAAAAATGATAGAAGATGAGGATGTGAACAAAATAAATTTTAACTATCCGTTTAAAAGCACCGAGATATTATCCTATAAATATTACATCCCTCATGTATCTAACAAAAAATGCTTAATCAACTATTAAAGGAGTGTATTACAGTTTACCACAATGTCTACAGAAACAAATCCTCAGATTCTCTTCATGATGTTAGTGTTAGTATTTTCATACTACCATCAGTGATCAAACATCCTCTTTTCATAACATATTAGGGTCCCATTTTCAAATTTTTATCATTCAACTAGGTTGTCAAGCAAAAATTTGGTCACTCAAGGTTGAATTAGGGTTTCCTTCATTCCTTTTAGAAATTTATTGCTTGCTCTCTCATTTCATCCTTGTTGAGTTTCCATTGTCCATAAAGTTAATGACATCATGCCATCACATCAGTCATG
The DNA here is from genome assembly GCA_000404065.3 of Pinus taeda. NCBI lineage: Eukaryota > Viridiplantae > Streptophyta > Pinopsida > Pinales > Pinaceae > Pinus > Pinus taeda. Next base: position 50,837 of record APFE030322212.1, read on the forward strand.
TCATCTTGAAATTCAATCCTTCAAGGTCTCATTAGGTCTTTTAGGGTTTCCAAGGATCAAATAACATCTCTCACCATGTGAGGATTATTTGTAAAGAGAAATTCTTTTTTTTTTATCATGTAATTTTATGTTCACTATATGTAATAAGTAATGTTCCTAAGTTGCCAATTCAATCTGTATATGCCAACTTCGTTAAAGAAAAGTCAAATTCAAATAGTTCTCAAACACCATCAAAAGATCAATTTGTCAAAGGAAATAGTCAAGTGAAAGGGTAAATTTTCAAAGGGTTAAGTGAATGCCAAAGAGATTTTTATTTTTTTTCCCAAGGGTGTCCAAATCATCATTTTCCACAAGCACTAAACCCTAATTTCCTCTCCCACACAACTAGGGTTGGTTGTAGAATCTGAGACATCTAAGCAGAGGAGTCCTAAGGTAGGTCATTTAAGAAAGTATGAGGTCATTCCAACTCATAAACATCATTTCTCCATCATGTTTCAAGAAGTCATTGCAAGGGACAGATCAATTACCACACATAGGGCCAATTTTATTTCAAAGCAGTTTCCAAACAAACAGAGATAAATTTTACAAAAGTCAGAGAGGTTTTTCTCGATCATAAGAAATTAATGAAGAACCTCCTTCTTTTCTTACACAAGTGTCATGGTTTTGGAGAAATGTCAAAAATACAGTTTCTACAAGAAGGTTGTTTCACTTGTGGAGCGACCTTGTGAAAATCAAATGTTATCCTATATGAAGTGTCCAAATGACTTACTTTATGAGTCGAATGATAAAAAGAAAGAAATATATTTCCAATGAGAAATAATGATCTCCATTGGGAGTTGAGGAAGACCTCCAAAAGTTTCTTGCAAGATCACACTTCATTTTTGCACCCTCATTGTGCACTTTTTGACAAGTCTTGGGAGAATCAACTTTTAGAGGGTCTAATTAAGTCCATCATGGAAACTGAAGTTATATTTCGAAACTATATAGGAAAATAATTCCAATGAGCTATTCTGGGCTCAATTTTAACACTAGGAAGGTAGACAAAATCACCCTGCAAGATGTAGGGTACGTTTGACACAAAGAGGGCGTCTTTGACGAGTTGCCTATTAAACGCGCGAGACCTAGGGTGTTCTGCTCTCTTTTGGGGAATACGATGAGAAAACGACCAACATATTTGGATTCAAAGTGATGAAGACATGCATCTTGTGCATTTTCTAAGCATTTGGAGGAAAAGTAGTCAGCCAAAAGGGTCAAAAACCACTAAAAAATCACATTTCTACCTCTTTTTTTGCCCTCGTCACTCCACCTTTACTAGTCTTGGGAGATTGGAATTTTGACAAGGAAAATGACCTCCAAATTTAAACCTGAAGGAATATCTATAAATTATACTTAAAAGGATTTCCAATGAGCTATCTTGGAGAAACTTTTGACAGCAGGAAGGGACCCAAAAGCAGCTCTGATGTTGGAGGGCGTGTTTGACAGTAAGAGGGTGCGTTTGACAAAGGAAGGGCGTGTTTGACATTATTCTCCAATTTTCACTATTTCTCTCCAAATTTTTTATCCCTTTCATTTCTCGGGAGCTTTAGATACACAATATTTTTTTGTAGTTCCCTTCCTTTCCACATTTCTAACATATATTTACAGGTTTTCATGGAGATTTAGATCTCCCACTCGAGGAATTATTTTTGTCTCTTCTTAAGGACTGTCTTCATACAAATAATGCATCTCATTTTTGGCCCTCCATATTTTTTCATTTCATCTCCTCTGACAACAAGGATGAGACTATTTCATCGAAATTCAAGGTAGTTGTATTTCTACCTATTGGAACAACCAAACTATCCCACAAATCTCGTAGAGAACAAAAAAAAATTATGTGGTTATTATTGTCTGATTTTTTTATATCAACATATAACAACTTTACTACCACGTTATTAAATTTTTTTACATGCTCTGTCTCTGAGTCTCCTTCCTTCATTCTCAGGCTATATATATTTTTCCATAGGATCAATTTGTTCACCAGAGACTTATGTTGGGAGAAACTCCCTAACTTGACCCACAAATCCTTCCCTATAGCTTCCCATGATACATTCAACAATACTAAATTTCATATACACAACCGTATTGTGGTCTTTTCCTTCCAATCCAACATCACCCAGTATTGTGCAAACATTATCATTGGTTTGGTACTCAGATCTACCATGATCCACTGATTGTTATCCACCAAAATATCCTCCATATTGAGCTTCCAAAACTCCAAAATCTTCCCAATAAATTTCTCATTCTCTATCTTTCCACAACTTTCCATATTCTTTCACTGAAAGAATCGATCTCGAAGATCTCCCACTGAACAGGGTTGACCACAGTCCCTAGAAAAACACTTCAATAATAAAGTCATTCCCTTGAAGCCAGAACAAATTTGATACCAAATGTAGATTTTAACCGTGTATAAAAATTACCTGCAAATGAATTCTTAAAATAGAAAATATACAATGAAGAGAACATAAAATAAATACTCATAGATTTTCCCCTGAGTTCAAAAACAGGGACTACCAGATTAATTATTTCATTATGTTCCTTTCAATGTTACAATACATATATATACATGTCAAAGAATTAATAAACCCCAATATATTAACCTTGGATTATAACATAACCATAGTTCCCTTGAGTGAATCTACAAAATACATTGGGCAGAAAACCATCGAGCGTAAAACCATGTGCAAAATCCATGCACAAAACCATGGGTAGGTCCTCTCACAATATTTGGGTCTTCCCCCCATCCTTGGTTCCATATATATATAGGTAAAAAATATCTCATCCACTACACTGAACCCCATGCTCGGGGGTTACCGCCCCCCCATAAACCCCCTAATAGGAGGTGGTTTCCGCACCCCTATGACACCACTGCTGCACCTAGTGCAACGAACATGGGGGCCTACCATCCCCCACATGTGTGCCTAGTCATGGAAATAATATAACATACACCCAAAAAATTCAAGGGGTAACCTCCTTTTACAATGAATACAATGTACAAGACAATACTTCATGATACTATTACTAGGTCTCCTCTGTACGTATATAGGAGACGATATAATTACAATAAAATGGCACCATTAAAGGTACTAGCCTACATAATAATATAGAAATAGAAATGGAATTACAAAATATATCTTAATTAATAGGGGGCTTTAGGGTTAACATGGGGTTTATATGGGGATTAGTAGGTCATATATGTTGAACTATAGTTTATCAATGCATTGGTTGTTACCATCTAGGCTTTACCTAGGAAAAGTAGATACCCATTAAATGTACATTCAATTTTTAAAATAATGAAGTTTTGTTTACTCCCAAGAATTAATTACTATAATGATGTCCTATAAAATTCCTTGCAGAGTAACAATTTATCTATTTTCAATTTGAAGGATAGTATTTGTATGGGGCAACTATTTTCTTAAGTTCAATATTAGCTAGGTATCCTTGTTCATTACAGTAATTGTAGCTCACGAGTCTACTAAACTAGTCTATATCAAAAATTTTCTAATATACACATACGTGATTCCCTAGATTAAAATGCACGGGGGTGAAGACCTTTTGTAAAACTAGGTTAGAAAACTTCCCCATAACATTAACTACACGGGGTATTTTTTCTTTATCTTAGGTTTCTTAATGCATATTTCCCTAATTTATTTATTGTATAATAGTGCATATTTAATGGATTGAAGGGGTGGTATATTCAAACATACTTTTAAATTCTCCTAAAATATAATTCTTTTATTTTTTGTATGTCTTCTCTTTCTCTAGCCTTTCATAATAATGTAGATCTTACTAAGAGGCCTAACTACCTCGTTTTATATTTTTCAAATATCTTGTTATGAATGTATTATTGGTCCTTTACACCTTTTATTAATGAATCATAGCCACTTCATGCTATGTTATCTGCCTTGGTATGCTTCCTTCAGCCTATGTAATGAAGGTAATTTTCTCGTTAGATTATTCTCTTCACAAATTCCATAGAAATCCACTATGATATTTTTTCATTCTTTATTCGCATGGAAAGTTTTAGGGGCTAATATTCATAGGTGGGCTATTTTTCCATGGTTTTTCCAAATAAAAGATTCACAAACTTCCATAAAATAATTCGCCCAATTTTATAATATAAAACTATTTTACATTAAATAGCGCCAAAATAATATACAAATTATATATAAAAATATAATAAATTTTAATGTTTTTTACAAATATATGCCCAAATATATTATAGTTTTTATATTAGAGACTAGTAAGATTCGTTGAGGTTTGTAAACATTAAGATAAATTTCCATCCTTAAAATTTTCCCTACTTATTGGAATGTTTCTTTCTTCATTTGAGGAAGAAAATAAACAAGACTATAATAACATCCTCTTAATTCATCTTCATCTTCATGGTGTTCATCTACATATCCAATAAATGTAAAACATTTTTTCAATTATTCTAACAACCTTTGTATTTGATTTTTGCGAGATTTGTAGTGATAGTTTTGAATATTGTGGGGAATAATTTCTATTACCTTTGTTCTATAAAATTATAGACAAAGATTATTTGTTGAACACTTTGTTTATGTCATCATAATCTAACTAGAAAATTTCTCCATTGGAAAGGAAGTTCAAAACCTTAATTAACTCTTCACTCACACCCCTAAGAAGCACAAGTTTTGGGTATTCCTGATCTATCATGCAAATATATGTCCTCTTCTAACTATGTTGATATATTTCTTCATAATATTCTAGGGATTCACTCTCTCTTTGTATCATTCTAAAAAACTAATCTCTAGTTTCTCTAGAATTGCAATGATCCATGCATTTCTTTATGAAGGTTTGCTTCACTTGTTGGTGTACATGTGCATTACCTCCTACTATTTTTAGAAGTTACAACCTATAGTATGCCTATCTTTAGTATGCATTTTCATGTATGATGACATGTGGTAGTGATTAGGCATTGAATAGGTAGTGACATGAATATATCTTATCCATTACTCCACACATCCCTATCCATAACCTAGTTATTCACAAGTGCATAATTCCTTCCTATTTCTAGGGACATTCCTCATCCAAAACCTTAGACTCTTATCCTTTTATCATAAGAATAATTATCCTTTGACTTTTAGTTCTATTCTTGGAGCATTTGAGAGTTCCTGAGTTAAGAGTTTCAGGTGTGTGTTCTTACTATAATTATCACTTATTTATGGCTCAACCTATCCTTATCGAACCTTATTATTGACCATAACTCTATTTTAGACGATAAAACTCCACTTTTGGGCTATTTAATTCGGTATAAGAGTTCCTTTTCTATTAGTTGTGCATGCACAAGGAACCATACCTAATGCACATTACTTCTCTCTATGATTTTTCTATTTAATTGTAATCTAGTCAAATAGTTGTTTAGTCCATTCGCAAGAAATTCAAAATGTTATTTCAGTCTCTTAGTCTATTTCATTGTTATTTTATTCTCTATTCACTCTTTTTTATGCAATTGTTAATGTAGTTGTTTTTTACAAAACTAGATCTTTTGATTCTTAAAATACAACAAGGTATCAAAGAATTTAAGGATTTTGTGAAAAATATACTCATATTATTGTATGGCATATATAATTGAAAAACCCAAACAAAATGTATCAACTAATTATCATTATTATTCATACTGCGTTTAACTATTTGAGGGAAAGCCCTACATAATTCTTCTAATATGAAGTAAGGAAATTTATAGTCATTATGCATACTAAAGAAAATATCAATTTATGTCTAGTGAAGGCAAGTACTTTAACAAAATGAATATGGATTATGTGACATCATGGTTGTACATTTATATAGGTTTTCTCTTCCATATTGATTATTTTACAACTCCAAATGACACATGAGCTAGGTTATAGGGGTTATTTGGAAATATAGATGGGTTGAGAGGATGTCAATTGGAAAATGAATTCACATATTTGAGCCCACGAAACTTCAAAAACATACAATGCTTCTTCTCTAGTTCTAATATTATAATTCAATAGTTTAAGGTATGCGTAATTGATAGAAGATATAAGAACCTTATCATATCAATATTTCTAATTCAAGACCTATGTATTCCAGGTTTGTTTGTTTGTTTGTTTGTTCTTTCCACAGTACAAGATTTTATATGGGAAAAACGTAGAAGATGCATTATATAGATGACTTCATAGATTTAGTCATTCACTAGCAATATAAGATTATTAACATGGGGGATATCAATATACTCAATACCCATGTACCTATAATGCATGATGATAGCAAGAAGAACAAGTAGAAATCAAGGGATATTGATCACATAAATGGAGAAAGCATTGAATCCACTAAGGAGATTTTGATCACTAAGGGAGGAAACCCTCAGAAGGAGAGAAAAACGTGAAACACTTATAACAATTTTTTTCATCCAAAGAGTTCATATATATTAAATTACATTGATTTTATGCATCAAGTACTTCAATAACACAACTTTTTATATTGCATATCTGATTGTGTGAACCGGATCATTAAAGACAAGACAACCAAATATCAAGATAAGGGTGATTGTTTTAATATTATCACTTCAGTATTTGATATATTTATCTTAGACGTTTTTCTAATCATATTTTACTATTTTTCTTCCTTTATACCTTGTTTTAGACCTCCTATATTGTTGGGAGACAAAACTACTATGAGAGTATTGAGATAAGGTTAAGAAAACATTGATTATAGAAGATTTAAGAATATGTTACATGTTATTAATCTCTTTGAGAATCTCATCTATATTTACTAAACCACACACTGAGGTAAAGGTAAGTGAGTTTAGTTCACACTTAGATTAGAAATTTTTGGTAAAAAATATACCATATGTGTCTCTAGGTTGATTCATGCAAGCTAGTTATGAAATGATATTTTGTTTTTTAATATATTTTAAAATGAATAATAATGCAACAATTAATATTGAATATCTTAGCTCACTTTAAATGTCAACCTATGTTTTGTGGAAACTTATGAGGTGTGATTCACTATCTACACAACTAGAAAGATCTTAATTTGAAATTAAATAGAATTCTAAATAATTGCATAGGTGGAATGTTGGAGTTTAGAAAGTCATTTCTGTATGCTTCATACCGTAAATCTTGTGATATTCATCGTAACTCCCTTCACAATTTAGACGTGTGGATAAATATATCAATTCATTTGTGAAGGAATAAAGAAATAGGTAGGGAAAATTTTAATGATGAAACTTGATCTTAAATTTTAGAAATCATGGCGAATGCTATTAGTACCTAATATATAAATTGTAAGATGTTTGAAAAAATTTCTATAAAGTTATTTTGATTTCTAATTATAATTTATATTATTGTATATACAATTTTAGCCATTTTTTTGGTAAAATAATTTTATACTCTAAAATTTGGGCTTATCATTTCTTAAAAAATGGAAATTGGTGAATGTATTTTTCTAGAAAAGCATGAAAAGTTAGCTAACCTACAAATATTATCCCCTAAATTTTCCCATAGAAATAGGTTAATGCATTGTTTGGACTAAGATACTAAATGATGCTATTAGATATCCAATCCTTATAGCTTTTAGAAATATTATATTTCTTATCAAACATGCTTCAAGTACTAAGGATTATAAACTAAATCATAACAATTAAATGGAGGAAGTACAAATAACATAAGTTTTATTTGAAGACACAAAGAAAAATATATAAATTTTAGAAATAACATGAATTAACTAGTTATCTTAGTGTAATATAGGAATTAAAAGTCGTACCATAAAAGTATATAATCAACTAATGAAATAGAATTGAAATTAAGAAAGAGATGCATATATGTGCTCTTGAATCTCTTGTTGAGTGGGACCTAATCAAGGATGTTATTGGAACCCTAGTTTAGATAAGAAAAGCTAAAAATGAAAAATAGTTATCTTATTCTCTTATTGAAAACTTGTCATAATGATAGGGCAATGGGATTTATCCTTCTTCAACATGAGGTGTTGGTAGTACTAGATAAATGATAACATTCAAAAAAGTATAAGTTCTCTAGTGTATAAACCTATCCTCCTATGTATGATTGGAGGGAAAATCTAATTGATATCCTAATCACTTCTTTGATTGATCCGTGTTATCCTTAAATCCTACATTATTTTTTGGCATCTCAACCACCCTATGCAATTCAAATCCTCTGATTTAATAAAATAAGAAAATCATGTGCACACAAAAATTAAATATAAAAGTAACCTTAATAACCCATAAAAATATATCTTTTCTATATGAGAGTGAAGTTTTTGAGAAAATTGTATCAAAATTTTGAATAAGATAGGAAAAATAATTCATAAAATAAAGGGCTAACAACTATGAATACCCTTTATTATATTCCCACTTCCTCATTCCTTTCTTTAATTACCCACCAATTGAAGCTAAGAGTCAAAATTCTATTGGCCATGCTTTTCATGTCATGTTGGCATGAAGGTGTTAAATAAAAATCCACACAATTGACACTAGATAGTAATATCCTTTGTGTACATGACCATGGTGTTAAAGCTCTTGTTAGTGTGGATTTCATATCGTTGACATGTTCCATTCACAGTGCTTGAGTGCACATGCAAAGTTCCTTACGAGTTTGTTAATTGTGGTTGATAAGTTTAATGTAATTAATTCTCATAATTTTCCATGACATGAGAGCGTTATAAGTGAGATGATCATCGATATAGAGTGATTGGAAACAATATACATCATTGGAGGATACTAGTCCCTTTCTTAAATAAGGCTTTGTGATTGTGACACATACCTGACATTAACATATCAAATTTGCAAAATGCAATTACATGCCTTCCCTTATGATTATATTTTCTCCCCTCTCCCATAGGGATTTTGAATAGATGTTTATTGGGTGTACTTTTAAGGCACTCCTTAATGTTAAGGTCATTAGTTAAAAACATGTGTGTAGTCCCACCTACCTAACAAGAAAGAATATCTCCCATTGCAAAGCTTTGTGATCTAGATCAATCCTTGATCTAACTCCTGGGATTATTATGGGGTTTTTTCCACTTTTATTAAGGAGAATATATTTCAAAAACGTGAATAAGTGCTATTAAAACAAGTGAATGGAGGTGATAGGGCTTACATCATAGGAGTTTTATTGAATACCTTATTTTATGTGCACTCTTTCTTCTCTCTCTATGTTTCTCAAATGCACAATGATTTTACCATTGTTTTATTTTATTGATGCTAAGAGTGTAAAAGAAGGTAGTTTCTTTTCTAAGAGTATAAATGGATAAGGCTTTCACCATTGGACCTAAAGTTTCATTCTATATTCAATGTATTTTTCATTGTGCCCTTCCCTTTAACTGAACTATGAGATTACTAATGACTTTGTAAATGTGGACCTTTTCTCATTGCAATACTTTTCACATGTAAGGTCACATGATATTTTTATATTAATAATAAGGGTGTAGCTCTAAGCTACAACACAAGTAGTCTTCAAACAAGGATCATAAGGCTTTATACTTCTAATGATCATCAACACTTAATGAAGCCAAGGTTTCAACCAACATTTCAATTTTACATGCATGTTTTTGAATGAGAAGAATTCGAAATGATACTCATTAATGGGTGTGCCATATCAAGTGTTGTGTCTTGGGGACAAAATTCCTTTGTGGGATTGTTGAGAGAATCATAATATTCAACTTGTTGCACTAATGGGAAAAATCTTGTAATTTCAATTAATGCAAGTAGAATTGAACTCTTTACTCAAACTTAACGATACTTATGCCAAAACCATAAGTTAGTGGTTTTACCAAGAATTCAAGCCATGAATAATGTAATATATTCTAGCTCTATTACATGTTTATGCATAACCTAGCAATGAAAGAAACAAAACTATTTTAAAAGATAGGATTGCTTTTCATTTAGCAATTGAATGGAGCTTATTGCTATAATAACTAGATAGCTAACCTAACTTGTATAATGAATACTATATTAAGGGAATTCAAAATGCAAATGTAATCAATTATGGAGCTTCTTGGATGGGTTGATAGTTTCTCCACATTGACAAGACAACATTAATATTAATATTGGTTGTGAAGAGAAATAGAATCAAGAATCATATATCTTATTTATCCATAAGTAGGAATACAATACAAAATATTATGATCTAACATTATGAAAAAATATTTTCTGCATAATTCAATTGGTTTAACATATTCCCATGGTTATACAGAATTAAATGTTGACAATAAGAGAAAATGCCCACAATTTATAAATTAACATATTTAACTAAGAATACCCTCTAAATACCCCTATGAATATAGTATTTTATATTATATACAATATCAAATAACATAACAACACTACAAAAATAAATGGCATACCCTTCCTCCTATTAATTATTTTCACCATCAACTTCTATATCATTAAAATCTTTATATATTCCTTGTGTACTCACTCCTCTATGCTATAAAAATATCTAATGTATTCTTCATGGATTTGGAGAAAAAATTTCTAGATGGCTTCCATCAATACTCATACTATGCACATGGTGGATTTATTTTCACACACATTAATAATATTCTCTTGATTGTTATTCACTTGACATTCTTCATGGTGGGGTGTTTCTTCCATGGATACACCTTCATATTAATATTTAGGACGGCTAGTTCAAAAAATTATTACATCCTATAGTATATTCATTACACCCTTAGGTTTGAAGTGCTCCTTAACAACCTTCTTATCCTCATTACATGAAAATTCAAAATGATTAGTATTTAAATTCCATGAATCCTCACCTCTTTTTTATTATGCCCATATGAAAGAAAATTGCATGGATTCTTTTATAGCACTTAAGAAAATCATCCCATTTAAATGATTTTTCATACAATATCCATTTGCCAAGATACTCATTGAATGGTCTATTATAACTATTCATGTACCTCATAGCCTTATTTTAGATGAGTAGTAGATTTATGGCACCAATATTGTTATTTAGCACCACATCTGTTATATTTGAAAATAGAATCCCCTTGCATTAAATTATTAATTAGGTAACAATTACTTGTTCAAGTGATTCTCATTTAGTTGAGAAGTCTATGATAAAAAATAAAAATAAAAAATCATTTGTACTAGTGCACAATCATGCTTACCCTATCATCCACTTTATCAACCTTTCATAAAACAATTTCAACTCCATATGTCAAGGGATCAAATCCCAATCAATGGAGTCACTAAGTGAGTTCTTCAATTCAATAATATATCATGGCCAACATATTAGGGAATTGGTCTCTGTGAGTGGAGTCACTCTCTATTGTTTTATCATCCTCTTTATCAACCTTTCATAAAACAATTTCAACTCCACATGTCAAGGGATGGAATCCCAATCACTAGAGTCACTAAGTGAGCTCTTCATTTCAATAATATATCATGGCCAACATATTAGGGAATTGGTCTTTGTCCTTTAGTGGAGTCACTCTCTATTGTTTTATCATCCTCTTTATCAACCTTTCATAAAACAATTTCAACTCCATATGTCAAGGGATCAAATCCCAACTAGTAGAGTTAGTCACTAAGTGAGTTCTTCAATTGAATAATAAATTGTGGCCAACATATTATGGATTTGGTCTTTGTGCTTTAGTTGAAAAAGTAATAGTAAATCAAAGTTAATAGAGACATCCTAGTAAAATGTAGGAATTAAAATATATAGGAAAACAAAAATCATGAGTTGAATTTATAAAAAGAAAAATCATGCAAACTTTTCTTTGTCTTCTTTTTAAAGGACAATGGGGTAAACCAATTTTGAAGATTTGAGAAATGAAGAGTATAATATATATTATATATATATTATATATTATATATATATATATATATAACAATATTCAATTAAAAAAAAGAAACATTATTTTATTTAGAAAGACCAATATATTCATTAAAAGAAACCCTATATACACTATTGCAAAATTTCTGAAGATATCCTTATAATGCTTTCATCATTAAAAACAAGTAATAAAAAATAGTTAACCATAATTAACTAAACATAGTTAATAGATCAGAGTAATTAATTTTTAAAATTTTCACTCATCTGTGGAAGAAATAAGAGATCTTTCGTGAAACAGAGAATAGGTCCATATATTCTTTAATGGAAGGGAAGGGTCGATATGTCCGTTAATTCCATATCTCATTTCTTAAAAGTTTGGTGTTTGTTGGTCCATCGTTAGATTCTGCCCGGTGATTCAAAGAAACTGAAAAAGCGAAACAGTGATCGAAATTAAAGGAATGAAAAACTTGAAACTTATTTCAAATTTAAAAAATTTAAAAAACTCAGTGATTAAAAGAAACTCAAAAAGCCAAAGCGTAAAAAGCAGTGATTAAAAGAAATTGAAAAAGCGAAAGCCTAAATCGAAATTAAAGGTAAGACCAATCTTAAATTCTCTCCCATTTGTCTTTGTGGAAGAGACACGGATTTGTCTCTAAAACCGTTATTCAAAAAAAGAGGCCAATGTATCCGTTGATCCGTTGAGAGAAACCCGACATATATCTATGAAAGATTGCAGAAATTTCTCATTTACTTCCTCCTTCTCTGGTCTGGTCCGATGTGTCTATGTGTGGTATGTTTATGTATGTTTGGTTTGGTCTGGTATATGTGCTTGGGCATGTCAGTCTGTGTGCTTGCGGGTGTGCCTGTGCCATGTCTGTCATATGATGGAGTCTCTGCACAGTTAGTCATGTTGTATAAGGAGCCAATTGGATCATCCACTACTACGCAAACAACTCGCTAAACAACTCGCTAGCTTCAAGGGAAAGGTGACCATCTTCTCTGCGTTTTTTAATTTCAGGTACATTTCTGCTCTGTTTGTTTGTCTCTACTTTGATAGACGCTATAGTTTTTTTTAATTCATTTCATCCATTACAATGTATTTATGTATATCAATACTCTTTTTAATTCATTTCATCTATTCCAATGTATTCCTTTTATTTCGTTGAAAATTGTTGAAGGGATTTATGTTGTATTGTTGTGAGTCGGTCATGCTCCTCTTCAATCTCTCTAATCTCTATTCTCAAATTCAGCCATCGCATTCATTTCCATTTTCTTTTTGTTAATTTCTTGTGCCCCGAAATCAGGGTTTCCTCAGCTCAAACTACAAAGTAACAGGATATATTCCTTTAATTTTTGAATGTATTTTCTGTTACTTTCTTTACCCACGTCATCATTCCATCCACTCCTGTACCCTGATGTAGTTTCATGTAATTCCTTTGTTTTTTAGTTTAGTTTAGTTTGTTATTTCTGCCTATATCAAATGGAAATTCTTAGTGAAGCGATTAATTTCTGTCTTATTGTGAGCCGGCTTCTCCCTAATAACTCCAGGGCTTCAATTACTCGTACAATTCCTCTAATCTCTTAAACCTTGGTCTTTCTATTTCAGTTTTCTTTATGCTAAAGTTTTCAGCCCTGTAATCACTGAAATCAAGAGTTCTATGATTTTTCTTTCTTTTAATTTTCTGAAGTTGTTTTCTATTAGTTACCAATCCCGCCAATAATTGATTTTCTGAAAATATTTTCTATTGGTTATTAAATTATCTCATTCCTCCCTTCTTTGCTTAGTTTCTCCCCTCATAATTGAAGTTCCTTCTCATCCAATCACTATTCCATTCTATTCATATTATTACATCCAGGCAGCGCTTATTAAATCACTATAGTTTCCCATTAATTGAATTGGGTGTATTTTCATTTGCATGCACGTTTAAACATTCCAATGTGTTCAATATTTTGTTCCACTAGTTCAATTTTTTTTTAATGGTGTACCATAGTTTCTATACAATTCCTTTATAATTTAGCTTTATTTAAAGTGGGTGCAGTTTGATATGAGTTATAAAAATCAGTTGCTGGCACCGGAAATCCATTTTTGACTAAGTCCCTTCTCTTATAATTTTTTCCAACAACGTAATTCTTTTGTAGTTTAGCTTTATTTACTCAGGGATGTAGTTAAGAATGTAGTTTGGTGTGAGATAAAAATTCGTTAGTGTAACTTGTGTTTTTCAAGGCTGCCCTCTTATAATTAAATCAAATTTTTGGTTGGCTTGGATCTAGTTTATGAAACAATGTGGTTTTATCTTAAATGATCGTTGAGCTTTTACATTCTGTAAATATATGGTTAATTAATATCTTATAAATTTATATGTTAAATTTTGGTTTATATATATGAAATATTTTGGTTAAGTTTAATTTTTAAGTAATGGTATTTATTTTATTTTTAAATATTTTTTTAATTATATATTATTAATTAATATTTTTAAATGATTTTAAAAATTAAGATAATTAATATATTATTAAATCTATATTATACTATTTTAGTGAGTAATATGGGGTATTTTGTTTAATTTAAGTAATATAAAAAAGTTTTGTTCTAAAATATATAAATTTAAATTATAAAATAAAATTGTAAGTAAATGTTTTAACACTTATTAATTGTCTTAACTACAATATGTATATAGATAAACTCTTATATATTTAGTAGAATGTACTAGCCTAGGGTAGGCTAATGTAGGCTAGGCTAGAGTAGACTAGGTTAGACTAGGCTATCATAGAGTAGGATAGGCTAGAGTATGCTAGGCTAGGGTAGGGTGGGTTAGAGTAGAATATGATAGGCTATAGTAGAGTAAGATTGGGTAGGCTAGGCTAGAGTAAAGTGGGCTAGGCTAAGCTAGAGTAGGCTAGGCTAGGCTAGAGTAGACTAGGTTAGACTAGGCTAGAATAGAGTATGATAGGCTAGGCTCTCCTGGGCTAGACTAGGCTAGGCTATGGTAGAGTAGGCTACGCTATTGTAGAGTATATTATGCTAGGTTAGTCTAGAGTAGACTAGGCTAGGCCAGGCTAGACTAGGCTATGCTAGCCTAGAGTATACTAGGCTAGGCTAGGCTAGACTAGGCTATGCTAGCCTAGAGTAGATTAGGCTAGAGTAAGATAGTCAACTAGAGTCAGCTAAGCTAAGATAGGTTAGAGTAGCCTAGGCTAGGCTTGAGTAAGATAGGTTAGGCTAGAGTAGAGTAAGCTAGGCTAGGATAGCTTAGAGTAAGCTAGGCTAGTATATGTTAGAGTAGAGTAGGTTAGGATAGGCTAGAGTAGGCTAGGCTAGGCTAGAGTAAGCTACAGTAGAGTAGGCTAGAGTAGGCTAGGCTAGGCTAGAGTAGGCTAGAGTGGAGTAGGTTAGGCTAGAGTAGGCTAGAGTAGAGTAGGCTAAGCTAGAGTAGAGTAGAGTAGACTATGCTAGAGAATGTTAGGGTAGAGTATAGTAGGCTATGCTAGGCTAGAGTAGAGTAGAGTAGGAGAGAGTAGGCTAGGCTAGGCTAGGTTAGAGTAAGGTAGAGTAGGATAGGCTAGGCTAAAGTAGAGTAGGCTAGGTTAGAGTAGAGTAGAGTAGGCTAAGCTAGGATAGGATAGGCTAGGCTAGGCTAGGCTAGGCTATGCTAGAGTAGAGTAGAGTAGGATAGGTTAGGCTAGGCTAGAGTAGACTAGGCTAGGCTAGAGTAGAGTAGAGTAGGCTAGGTTAGACTAGAATAGGCTAGAGTAGGCTAGGATATAATAGGATATGATAGGCTAGGTTATGCTAGAGTGGAGTAGAGTAGGCTAGGTTACAGTAGAGTAAAGTAGGATATCATAGGCTAGGCTAGAGTAGGCTAGGATAAGCTAGGATATGATATAGTACGCTAGGCTAGCTTAGGGTAGGATAGCCTAATGTAGGCAAAGATGGGCTAGAGTAGCCTAATAGGCCAAAGTAGGGTAGGCTAAGATAGCCTAGACTATAGTAGGTTAGACTAGAATAGGATAGGTAGGCTTGAGTAAGCTCATCTAAGCCTGTGTATTCACTCCTCTTGGCTAGCCTAGAGTAGGCTAGACTATGCTAGAGTAGGATAGAGTAGGCTAGGCTAGGCTACAATAGAGTAGAGTAGAGTTGACTAGAGTACACTAGGCTAGGCTAGGCTGGACTAGATTAAGGCTACAATAGGCTAGAGTAGGCTAGGCTAGAGTAGAGTAGGCTAAGGTAGAGTAGAGTAAGCTAGGCGAGAGTAGGCTAGGGGAGAGTAGGCTAGGATAGGCCAGAGTAGGCCAGAGTAGGCTACAATAGGCTAGAGTAGGCTAGGCTAGAGTAGAGTAGGCTAAGATAGAGTAGAGTAAGCTAGGCAAGAGTAGGCTAGGCTAGAGTAAGCTAGGCTAGGCTAGAGTAGGGTATAGTAGAGTACAGTACAGTACAGTAAGCTAGGCTATAGTAGAGTAAAATAGAGTAGAGTAGGCTAAAGTAGGTTAGGTGAGGCTAGAGTAGGCTATCCTAGGCTAGAGTAAGGTTAGAGTAGAAAAGAGTAGTATAAAGTAGGCTAAGGTAGGGTAGGCTAGAGTAAGGATAGAATTGGATAGAGTAGTATAAAGTAGGCTAAGGTAGGTTAGGATAGAGTAAGGCTAGGCTAGACTACGCTAGGCTAGGCTAAGTAGGCTAAGCTAGGCTAGGCTAAACTAAGGATAGAGTTCGCTAGAGTAGGATAAAGGAGGGTAAGGTAGGTTAGGCTACACTAAGCTAAAGTAGGCTAAGTTAGGCTAGGATAGAGTAGGTCATATTAGAATATGCTAGCCTAGAGTAGGCTAAGGTAGGCTAAGTTAGGCTAGCATAGAGTAGGTCATACTAGAATATGCTAGCCTAGAGTAGGCTAAGGTAAACTAGAGTAGGTTAGAGTAGGCTAAGGTAGGCTAGAGTAGGTTAGAGTATAATAGGTTGGGCTAGGGTAGGCTAGGCTAGAGTAGGGTAAATTAGGCTAGTAGGCTAGAGTTGGTTAGGGTAGAGTAGGCTAGTACGCTGGAGTGGGTTAAGGATCTAGGGTAGGATGGGATTAAGTAGGCTAGGGTAGGCTAGGCTAGGATAATTTAGGATAGAGTAGGCTAAGGCAAGGTAGGCTAGAGTAGGTTAGATGAAAATACACTAATCTAAGCTAGAATAAGATAGAGTAGGCTAGGATATGCTAGAGTACGTTAGACAAGAAGAACAGAGGCAAATATCAAGATAAAATACGCTAGGCTAGAGTAGGCTAGCCTAATGTAGACAAGGCTAGGCTAGGGTAGGTTAGGATAAACTAGGCTAGGATAAAATAAGATAGAGTAGGCTAAGGTAGGTTAGGCTAGGCTAGGCTAGAGTAGAGTAGGCTAAACTAGGATAGGTGATAGTAGGTTAGACTGCAATAGGGTAGGTTAGAGTGGGCTAATCTAGGCTAAGCTAAGCTAGATTATGATAGAGTAGGCTAGGTTAGTGTAGGTTAGAGTAGAAGATGACAAGAAACTATAAACATAAACTAAGATAAGCTAATGTAGGAAAGTCTAGGCTAGAGTATGTTAAGATAAGCTAGGCTAGGATAGAGTAGGATAGAGTAGGCTAAGATAGGCTAGGCTACAATAGGCTAAAGTACTATAAAGTAGGCTAGGATAGGCTAGAGTAGAGTAGGGTAGACTAGGTTAGGCCATAGTAGGTTAGACTAGAATAGGCTAGGATAGAGTAGGTTAATCTAGGTTAAAGTAGGATAGAGTAGGCTAGAGTAAATTAAAGTAGAATAGGATATGCTAGACTAGGGTTTGCGAGACAAGGTTAGAGTAGAGTGGGCTAGGATAGGTTAGGCTCTACTAGGCTAAAGTAGGCTAGGTTGGAGTAGTTTAAGCTAGGGTAGGCTAAAGTAACCTAAATTAGGGTAGGCTAGAGTATGGAAGGCTAGAGCATGATAGGCTAGGCTAAGCTAGACTAGATTAGGCTAGGCTAAGCTAGAGTAGATCAGGTAAGGCTAGGTTAGAGTAGGTTAGAGTAGGCTAGGACAAAGTAGACTAGGCTAGAGTAAGCTATGATAGGTTGGACTCGGCTAGTATGCTAGAGAAGGCTAATCAAAGCTAGGGTAGAGTAGACTAGCATAGGCTAGAGAAAACTAGGTTAGGGAAGGTAAGGTTAGGCTAGTTTAAGCAAGTGTAGGCTAACCTAGGCTATAGTAGGCTAGGTTAGAGTAGGCTAAGCTAAGTTATGGTAGAGTAGGCTAAGCTAATCTAGAAAAATGTAGGCTATACAAGGTAATACTAGGAAAGGCTAAGTAAGAGTGGGTTGGCATAAGCTAGGGTAGGTTAGGCTAGAGTAGGCCAGGTTAGGCTAGATTGGGATAAGATAGACTAGGAGTGAGTATGTTGGGCTAGGATAGTCTAGGCTAGAGTATTCAAGGCTAAAGTAGGTTAAAGTAGGGTTAGAGTATGCTAGGCTAGGTTACGCTATGTTAGAGTAGGATATTATGCTAGACTAGGTTATGTTAAGCCACGGTAGAGTAGGCTAGGCTAGGCTAGGCAAGGGTAACCTAATCTAGGCTAGGATAGAGTAGGCTAGGATAGGATTGACTAGGCTAGATTATGTTAGGCGAGACGAGAGTAAGATAGTGTTGGTTATGATAGTCAAGGCTAGGCTAGAGTAGGCTAGGCCAAAGTAGGTTAGAGTAGGTTAGGTTAGGTTAGGCTAGGCTAAGCTATACTAGTGTAGGTTAGGCTAGGCTACATTATAGTAGACTAGGCTAGAGTAGACTAGGCTAGGCTAGAGTAGGCTAGGCTATTCTAAACTAGGCTAGTCCAACCTATACTATGTTAGAGCGGGATAGGCTAGGTTATACTAGGTTATTCCAACCTAGGCTATGTTAGAGTGAGCTAGGCGAGAGTAGACTACAGTAGGCTACAATAGTCTAGGTTATGCTAAGCTAGGCTAATCCAACCCACGCTATGTTAGAGCGGGATAGACTAGGTTAGAGTAGGCTATGTTAGAGTGGGTAGACTAGGTTAGAGTAGGCTAGGCTAGGCTAAGAGTGGCGAGAGTAGGTTAGGCTAGAGTAGGCTAGGCTAGGCTACGTTAGGTTAGTGTAGGCTAGGCTAGGATATGATACTTTAGGCTAGTCTAGGCTAGTGTAGGCTAGGCTATGCTATAGTGGGATAGGCTAGTCTAGGAGAGAGTAGACTAGGCTAGAATAGGCTAAACTAGGCTAGAGTATGCTATGTTAGGATAGGGTAGAGTAGACTAGAGTAGGCTAGTTTAGACTAAGCTAGAGTAGGCTAAGTTAGGCTAGGCTAGAGTAGGCTACAGTAGGCTAAGTGAGAGTAGGAAAGGTTAGGCTAAAGTAGGCTAGAATAGGATAAACTAGGCTAGAGTATGCTAGACTAGGCTAGAATAGGCTAAACTAGGCTAGAGGATGCTAAGGTAGGATAGGGTAGAGTAGACTAGAGTAGGCTAGTTTATGGTAGAGTAAACTAAGCTAGGTTAGGTTAGGCTAGGCTAGGCTAGGTTAGGCTAAGTTAGAGTAGGAAAGGTTAGGCTAAAGTAGGCTAAGCTAAGCTAGGATAGACTAGGCTAGACTAGGTTAGGTAAGGTTGGGCTAGGCTAAAGTAGGCAAGAGTAGGCTAGGCTAGGGTAGGATAGGATAGAGTGTGGTAAGCTAGGATAAACTAGGCTAGAGCAGGATCAAGTAAGCTAGCCTAGGTTAGGCTATATTTGGCTAGGTAAGGCTCGGCTAGGCTATGGTAGGCTAGGCTAGTGTGAAATAGGCTAGACTAAGCTAGAGTAGGCTATGCTAAAGTAGGCTAGGATAGGGTTAGTGTAAGTTAAGCTAGCCCAGGCTAGGCTATGCTAGGCTAGAGTAAGTTAGGCTAAAGTACGCTAATCTAGATTGGGCTAGGCTAGGTTAGAGTAGGTTAAACTAGGTAAAGCTAGGCTAGAATAAGCTTAGTCAAGCTAGGTTAGGCTAAGTTAGGCTAGGATAAAGTATCTTATGTTTGGTTAGTGTAAATTCATAGGAGTTTCACTTAATGAACCTTTGGCATATGACATGCATTCATGGAATACTAAACAATACCCTTGTTTTTACTACATATTGGAAAATACCTCTAAATGTCTCATTATTTTGGCTAGGCTAGAGTAAGCTAGCTTAAGCTAGGCGAGGGTAGGATAGAGTATGGTAGGCAAGAGTAGGTTATGCTAGGCTAAACTAGGATAGAGTAAGCTATGTTAGGCTAGGCTAGGATAAATAAGATAGCTAGGTTAAGCTAGAGTTCATTAGGTAAGGCTAGGGTAGTCTAGGGTAGTGCAAGCTAGGCTAAAGTAGGTTAGTTAAGCTAGAGAAAGATAGGCTAGCGAAGGTAAGGCTAGGCTAGTTTAAGCAATAGTAGGCTAACCTAGGCTACAGTAGGCTAGGTTAGAGTAGGCTAAGCTAAGTTAGGGTAGAGTAGGCTAGGCTAAGCTAAGTTAGGGTAGAGTAGGCTAGGCTAAGCTAAGTTAGGGTAGAGTAGGCTAGGCAAGGTAATACTAAGAAAGGCTATGTAAGTGTAGGCTGACATAACCTAGGGTAGGCTAGGCTAGAGTAGGCTATGCTACGCTAGATGGGGATAAGATATACTAGGATTGAGTATGTTAGGCTAGGCTAATAAAGTTGGCTAGGATAGTCTAGGCTATGCTAGAGTATTCAAGGCTAAGGTAGGTTAGGGTAGGGTTAGAGTATGCTAGGCTAAGTTACACTATGCTAGAGCATGCTATTATGATAGAGTAGGTTAAGTTAAGTGATGGTAGAGTAGGCTAGGATAGGCTAGGCTAGTCTAGGCAAGGGTAAGCTAATCTAGGCTAGGATATAATAGGCTAGGATAGGATAGACTAGGCTAGAGCATGTTAGTCTAGGCAAGAGTAAGATAGAGTTGGCTATGATAGTCAAGGCTAGGCGAGAAGTAGGTTAGAGCGGGTTAGGTTAGGTTAGGCTAGGCTAGGCTAGGATATACTAGCGTAGTTTAGGCTAGGCTACATTATAGTAGGTTAGGCTAGAGTAGACTAGGCTAGGCTAGAGTAGGCTAGGCTATGATAAGCTAGGCTACTCCCACTTAGGCTATGTTAGATCGAGATATACTAGGTTAGAGTAGGCTATTCCAACCTATGCTATGTTAGAGTGGGCTAGGCTAGAGTAGACTAAGCTAGGCTAGAGTAGTCTAGGCTATGCTAAGCTAGGCTAATCCAACCTAGGCCATGTTAGAGCGTGATAAACTAGGTTAGAGTATGCTATTCCAACATAGGCTATGTTAGAGTGGGCTAGACTAGGTTAGAGTAGGCTAGGTTATGCTAAGAGTGGCTAGAGTAGGTTAGGCTAGAGTAGCTTAAGGTAGGCTATGTTAGGCTAGTTTTGGCTAGGCTAGGATATGGTACTTTAAGCTAGTGTAGGCTAGGCAATGCTATAGTACGATAGGCTATGCTAGAAAAGAGTAGACTACGCTAGAATAGGCTAAACTAGGATAGAGTATGCTAAGCTAGAATAGGGTAGAGTAGAGAGGAGTAGGCTAGTTTATGGTAGAGTAAACTAAGCTAGGCTAGGCTAGGCTTCGCTAGGCTAGGCTATGCTGGGCTAGGCTAGGCTAGGCTAGGCTAGGCTAGAGTAGGCTAAGCGAGAGTAGGAAAGGTTAGGATAAAATAGGCTAAGATAAGCTAGGATAGACTAGGCTACACTAGGTTAGGTTAGGTTGGGCTAGGCTAAAGTAGGCAAGAGTATGCTAGGTTAGGTTATGCTCTGGTAGGATAGAGAATGTTAGGCAAGAGTAGGATAGGCTAGGGTAGGATAGGATAGAGTAATCTAAGCTAGGATAAACTATGCTAGAGTAGGATAAATTAAGCTAGGCTAGGTTAGCGCATATTTAGCTAGGTAAGGCTCGGGTAGGCTATGCTAGTGTGTCATATGCTAGACTAAGCTAGAGTAGGCTATGCTACAGTAGGCTAGGATAGGGCTAGAGTAAGTTAGGCTAGGCTAGGTTAGGCTAGTCTAGGCTAGAGTAACTTAGGCTAAAGTATGCTAATCTAGATTGGGTTAGGCTAGGTTAAAGTAGGTTAAACTAGGTTAGGCTAGGATAGAGTAAGCTTAGTCAAGCTATGTTAGCTAAGTTAGGCTAGACTAAAGTAGGATAGGTTTGGTTAGTGTAAATTCATGGGAGTTTCACTTAATGATGTTTTGACATATGAAATGCATTCATGGAATACTAAAGAATACCCTTATTTTTACTACATATTGGAAAATACCTATAAAAATTGCATTATTTAGGCTAGGCTAGTCTAGGCTAGGTTAATTTAGGCTAGAATAGGATAGAGTATGTGAGGCCCGAGTAGGTTATGCTAGGCTAAGCTAGGATAGAGTAAGCTATGTTAGTCTAGGCTAGAATAAAGTAAGATAGCTAGGTTAAGCTAGTGTTCATTAGGCAAGGGTAGGCTAGTCTAGGCTAGAGCAGGCTAGGCTAATATATGTTAGAGTAGGCTAAGGTAACGTATAATAGGTTTGTCTAGAGTAGAGTACAATAAGCTATTGCATGCTAGCCTAGGGTAGTGTCTGATAGGCTAGCGTAGTCTATGGTAAAGTATGCTAGGCTAGCGCTAGATTAAGTTAGGTTAGGCTAGGCTAGGGTTAGAGTAAGTTAGGCTAGGTTAGGCTGGCCTAGGCTAGACTAAGCTAGGATGGGTTAGGCTAGGCTAGAGTAGGTCAAGCTAGGCTAATCTAGGCTAGAGTAAGCTAGGTCAAACTAGTCTAGGCTAAGTTAGTCTTTCCTAAAGTAGGATGGGATTTGTTAGAAAAAGTCAGGGTTTCACTCATTGAACTTTTGACATATTACATGCCTTCATGGAATGCTAACCAATACCCTTATTTTGACTACATATTCCAAAATAATTCTAAAAATCACATCATTTAACCCCCAAAAAATGTGAACCTAATCCATCTTCCCAATTTAAAAAATCCTTCCTTTCACTAGATATTATAGGTTTCCATTTTTTCATTCCCACTTTTTATACCCTTTATATTTTTTCGTTAACTTCGAGCTCCATTTTTTATAGTTTCCAATATAAAAATCATTTACCCCTATTATGTGTTGAATATATTATGTCATTATTTACTCAATATATCTCCCCTAATATGAATGCACGTGTTATGATATTTCTTCCCCACTGAAGGCCATGTGAGTAAAGTAGGCTAGGATAGAGTAGAATAGGCTAGGCTAGAGTAGGATAGGCTAGTATAGGTTAGGATGGGCTAGCATAAGACATGTTATGCTATGCTAAACTAGGCTAGGCTAAGTTAGGTAAGTGTAGGATAGGCTAGGTTGAACTAGTCACGGTTACGCTATGCTAAAGTAGGTTAGTCTAGGTTAGAGTAAAGTAGGCTATGATAATCCAAGCTAGGTTAGGCCAGGATAGAGTAGGATATGTTAGGTGAGAGTAGGTTAAGTTAGAGTAGGCTAGGATTGATTCGGTTAGAATAGGCTAGGTTGTGCTAGGATAGTTTAGGTTAGGCTAGGTTATGCTAGGATATGCTAGGCTAGAGTGGGCTAATGTATGTTAGCTTATACTAGTTAGAGTAGGCTAGAATAGGAAAAGTTAGGATCTCCTAGGATATAGTAGGCTAGTGCAGACTAAGAGTAGAAATTAAAGAAGATAAAGTCTATAAGAGTCTCATATTAAACATAAATACTAGTACCAATAAGAATATCCATTATCTATAAAGTTATAATGTTACCCGAATCAATCTAGTTTTGCACCAATTCAGTTGAATATTTTAATCAACTACTTATTTGCATTCACATCCAAGTCAAATTTTGCATCGGTTATTCACTAGTCAATTTGAAGTCGAACTTGACTCTGTCATATGGTCAAAGTTGACTAAAATATAACGAAGTCAATAAGGTCATCCAATCTTGTGGATGCCAATGTCTACCAACTTCATTCAAATATTGTTTCTCCCATTGTGTCATTTTCTTCTTGTATTGGTATATCTACATATAACTTTGCAGCTTGCACATGTTAGCCAAGTCCATTTATTAACAAAATCTGTCAGTTATTCATAATATTCACATACATGTCGTGATAATAAATAATTAAAGTTCATATCTGTTGTCTATTTTCTATCCTAAATGTAGAAGAAAGCATCCTTTAAGAGAACTCCCTCTAGATATTAAAGAAAATAATAAATGTGCAATTTCTGCAGATAACCATGCTATCGATAAATGTCCGTCTACACCTGAGCTAAAAATTGTATTGGAAGGGGGAAAACCTAAAGCCGAATCATTGCATGATGTGGGAGAAAGAACAAATTGGCCTCACGTAAGTGCATGTATGGTTATTGAATCTCCAACACATTTTTTTGGTTGTAATGCACATTGATATTCCTATACTAACATTGGTCACTCTCAGCATTGGTAGCATGGGAATCAATATCAATGTGGACAACCCTCCCAATCTTTGTAACAAGGATGTAGAGGACCAAACCATTCATATCATTCGCATAATTTCTAGCATGCAACTATGCAGTCATACCATCCTACATATACACCTTACCCAATGCCTCAACCATCATTACCTCAGCGGAGTCAACCCATGCCACCATTACCATTACCTCCAACATTTCGACCTTCTTAGCTACTTTCTCAACCTTTACCCAACCCCAATAATAAAGCGGTACAAATGATACATTCTATGACCCTGATTTCTTCATCCAGATTTTAGACTATGCTAGTTAGAATCAATGATCTCCAATTAGAATCAGGGAATGTAGTAACCTCAGAGAATAAAAAGTAGCCCATGGTGATTATCGATGAGAAAGGAGAGGAGGAAACTCATGAACATTCAGAAAAAGATAACACCATTCATCCTATCCCTATACATAATGAGCCCGTGTCATCTTTTTTCAACCGACCTCCCTATGCAGTAATTGTTGAGAAGAAAGACCCTAATCCTAAGTCTAGGCTGGCTTCTAAGCTTAGGAACCTTTTCATAAGGTTAACTTTGCTCCAAGCTATTGAAGAGATCCCCATTTATATAAAAATAATTAGGGAAATCTGTCTCAAGAAGCGAGGAAGGAGAAGATTGGAACTCCAAACCATTCAATTTGTTGGTAGAGGAGCAGAGTTAATGATGGATGTATGCACATGGAAAATATACCGACCCCAGAAACGTTGTTGTTCAGATAGGTGATGCTCTTGTCTCCAATTTACTTATAAACCTAGAGGTAGCCATTAATGTTATGACCAAGCGAACCATGGATCAACTTGGACTGGTCCATATTCATCCTAGTCCAAGTGTGCTTGAACTAGTAGATAGACCTAAAGTCTATCGGATGATGTGGTCATTTCCTTAGATTCTTGGGAATATCCTGTAGATTTCATTGTGTTTCAGCCAAAGAAATTTGTATGAGGGCATCCCTTGACCTTGGGACACCCATGGCTTGCTACAACCGATGCTTATATTGGATGTCATTTTGGTGATATATATATTTCCCATGGAGATTCCAAAAAGAAAGTCACCCTATATCCACCCACTCTATCTATTTAGGAGATCTGAGACACTTTATGGTTAAACTATAGTAATGATGAGGAGACTTAGCATGTTTCCTTGATACATCAGGATGATGAGTCCTCATAGGAGGGAGAGATTCGAGACTTCCTAAAGAATCTAGACACCATGCCTAATTTCGAGTCATTGAGTCAGATTTTTAGTCTAGATTTTCAGGAAGGATATGACTCTCTACCCTCATCATCACCATCTCTAGCGACACCCTTGTGTCTTGAGCCTAAAACTACTCTTGTTTAGATTAGTCCAATTAAATCCTTGTATATTAGTTCAGACTTGGATCCCTCTCAGCTATAGCAGCTTGTGAATTTGTTGTACAACCATCTTGATGCCTTTGGATGGGGTTATGAATATGTGAAAGGAATCCCTCCTAAAACTTAAACACACCATATCTATATTTAGGATGGAGCTCAACCTCTCCAACAACCCCAATGGTGAATGAACCTAGCTCTAAGAAACATTGTAGAAGAAGAATTTCCAAAACTCTTAGACCCTGATTTTATCTATCCCATTTATGATAGCTAGTGGGTCTCTCCATTATTATTAGTCCCAAAGAGAGATGAGAGATGGTGCATTTTTATTAACTACAAATAATTGAATAAATACACTCTCAAAGATTACTCCCCCCTTCCTTTCATCGATTAGTTGCTCGATACCCTTGTTGGTAAGAAGTAATTTTATGTTCTATACGGCTTTAGCAAATACAAGCAAATATAGATAGAACTTGAGAATCAAGAAAAAACCACTTTGACATGTCCATGGGGTACATGTGCTTATGAAGTTCTTCCCTTTGGGCTATGTAATGCCCCGGCTACGGTTAGTGAGAAAGAGTTTTTAGCTGTAATGCTTTCCATTAATAAATTAAAACATTATATTACCGTATATGAACTCTTTGTACATACTGGCCATTCTGCTATAATATATTTTATGAGTAAACCATTAAATAGTGGTAGAGTGACTAGGTAGTTTCTATTATTACAATAATTTAATATTACCATTGTTGATAGACCAGGAAAGTCAAATGTAGTTGCAGATTACCTATCAAGATTCAATAATCCTCGTGAAGCAATTCCTATTGATGATGATTTTCCTCACAAACATCTTTTTGTTGTGTCAACAAAATCTCCATGGTTTGTTGGCATAGCTAACTATGTAGTCACCGAAAATTACCACCTCACTTATCCGCTCGTGAAAAGCAGACTATCATTCAGAAAAGTGTTGCTTATTCCTGGATCCAATAAGACCTATTTTACACTAGAGCATATCTCATTATCTGTAGATTTGTAAGAGGGGAAGAGGTGCTTGATATCTTAAAATATACCCATGATGAACCTTGTGGAGGTCACTTCACCAATAAGCGGATGCATACAAAGTATTACAAGCTGGTTATTTTTGGCCTTGCTTGTTCAAGGATGTCAAACAGTATGTTAAGTGGCATGATAGCTATCAACGAATTGACCATCATCATCAAGCCAATGAAATCCCTTTATGTCCTCTGGTTATGATAGTGCCTTTTGAAAAATGGGCCATTGATTTCATAGGACCAATAAATCCTACATCATCAAATAAAAGTTATATTTTGGTTTGTACAAATTTTGTTAAAAAATGGGTAGAAGCTAATTTTGTTTCTTTTTCTACCGAAAGAGTGTTTGTTGATTTTATTTTTACTAAAATATTTCTTAGATTTGGTGTGCCTAGATAAATTGTTTTCAACAATGGATCGAAGTTTATTTCCAATCTAGTACAGGCTGTATGGAGTAGCACAAAATACGACATAGGAAATCAACACTGTATCACCCACAAGCAAATGGTGAGGTGGAGTCCACGAATAAGGTAATTGAGTACATCCTCACAAAGATAGTAAAAATCCATAGAAATGATTGGGCTAACAAATTATCGAAAGAATTATGGGCCTCTCGAACCACTTAGAGAAATAGCACAGGACACACACACCATATGACCTGGTGTATGTGAAACAAGTCCTTTTGTCGCTTGAATTCCAAATCAAGACTTTCGGGACTACAACCCAATTGGGACTAGATCTCTTTGAAGCATAGCAGCAGCTCCTTCTACAATTAAATGAGTTAGATGAAATCCAAAGGGATGTCGTTCAACAGAACATCTTGGTTCAACAACAACGTAAGAAGTGGGATGACAAGTCCATTCAGAAGAAGCAGGTCAAACCAGGTGATTGGGTACTCCTTTATGATTCAAGATTCAAACATTTTAAAGGAAAGTTTTGTACATGCTAGATGGGACCCTATGAGCTGGTCAAAGTGTTTGAAAATGGATCATTAGAAATCAAAAGTATTGACGGACGAAATAATGTCTTCCTAGTAAACGGGCATAGACTAAAGGTATAGTTTTAGCCCCTTACTAAAGGATAGTTTATGCAACAAGTCCAATAGCCATTTGAAAAGGAGTTGGTAGGTGGTAAACACCATCCTCTTGAAGAATTGATTCCTTCTTGTCCTTATTAAGAAACAAAAAATAAAAGAAAATAAAAAATAAAAAAATTGACAAAAATAAAAAGTATAAAAAGAAAAAATTCCTGTAATTATGAAAATCAGTTGACTGACATGATTGCAGAAGGATCGACCTAAAAACTAGCATGTTGGTAGGAAGATAGAAATTTTAATAATAAGGGAATGTTACTTCATTTTTAGATGTGATGGCTACCACCAGGAACAAGCAGGTTCATGAAACCGAGCACTTACCCATGTTTGGAGTAACTACCATGGACATTTTTATCAAACTAAACACTTAATTCCCGGTTCAGTTATTTTTTCCTGCACCAGTGCAAGCATATTTCCAGGTAAATAGATCGTCATTCTTATATTTCCCAATTCGAAATTTCCCACTATTGTCTTTTCTAAATTCCCCAATGAATTACCTTCCTCTTTCTTCTAAGATATTACCCTTACCTGATTTCGTAAAATCCCTCTTTTACCCATTTTTTTTCCCACATTCCATTTCATTTATCCCTCTTCGTGATATTCTTTCATAAATCCCTGTTGTAATATTACTTCCAATTGTATTTTTTTTTTTACCCCTTTCCCACTTATTTATTCCCTCATAAATTGATTGTAGGATTTGATGTAGTCAATCTAGAAGGCATGTTCAAGAAACACCAAAGGATGGCGAATCAAATTTCTATTATAAGAAGGAAAATTTTTTAATTCTAGTTACAAAAGTATGTCCTATCCAATTATTTGTTTGGTAAAATTCTGTGGTGCAGGTACAGCGCAGTGCAAGCAGGTTTGGTGGAAAAACATAGTTGATTGTGAAAGAAATTTACACAATCCCAGAGTGGTTTATCAGGGATATTTATGGGCCTTTACTTTCGTGCACATGTGCTAATATGTTATCTCATTCCATGTTTTAATTGATTCTTTGTTTCATTATTTACTAATCTAGGAACAAATATTTAAAGTGCAAGGTGTGTAAGGTTTGGAATATAATCCTTTTAATAAATGCTGAAGTATGTATGACTGAATTATGACACTGACTACGGGATGGTACTACTATCTGATAACCTACACACCCTCCTTGAAATGATTTCACATTGTCTGACCATTATTATCTTACCTGCAATGCGATCATTGTAGCCGTTGCGCCAACGCCACCTATACCACCATTGCATCCAATCATCACAATTCACCCTTAGTGGGCTGACACGAATTAATACCTGATGTGGGGGGGTTGGTCCATCATAGCCAGGTTAGTGGGTCTGAAAGGGTGGGGAGCAATAAACCTTTGCCATAAAACTCGCGACGAACATTGGAGTCGCTTAGAAATTCCTTTGAGAGTGTGAAGAGAGTGCAGAGGAGTGTGGTTTGAAATGGCACTTGTGAGGAATGAACTACTATCTTTGCAGGAAATTGAACAAACCGCTGATTACACGAACAGTCTATCACTATTGTAAGAATCTGGGTTCCCGCCATTTATACAAAAGTTTGACGGGATCAAAATGTTAGTGGCATTAGAGTTTTCAAGGACGTTCAAAGAAGGTCGAGTCACGTCGGGTCCTTAAAATTTAAAATTACAGAGGAGTTCATCACACAAGCCACGAGTTTAATAGTTATAGGGGAGCACTGGTTTAAAAAAGAACAGCTCGCAAAGAAGCGTTGGCACTGGTTTTTGGTTGATAAGAAAATTAAGGTCGATTGGAGAAAGGGACTTCCACAGACTGCCTTGGTTAAGAAGTGGCAAGTTTTACTGTTTATATTGCAGAAGTTTGTAATCGGAGAAGGACACTATACCTTGGCATTTCTATACCACCTCAAATTATTGTTGCATTTTGAGGCAGGAAAATTGATTAATTTTCCTCGCTTATTGCTTAGAAGCCTTGAGAAGATGGCGAAAGACGTGTAGGGTAGCAGTGCAAGCCAAGTTGCAAACAAGATATGCCATCACGAGCTTATTACAATTATGGTGAAGAAAAAGTTACAAGAAAAGGGGATAAGGTGGGGAGTGTTTTTGAAAGAATTCAAAGCAATGAGTGCAGAAGAGTCTGCTATCACCAATACATGTAAGAAGAGAAAGGTGGGGACATTGTCTCTTGCCATTAAGGAATGGAAAATCCCCACATCCATAAAGCATCTGCGAGGATTTCTCAGGTTGATAGAGTATTATCGCAAGTTTGTTAAGAATTATGGGAGAATAGCAGCACCTCTAACAACATTATTGAAGAAATATGCATTTTCATGGACTCCAGAAGCAACAAAGGCCCTCGAACATCTTCAAGAGGCAATGTGCCAAGCACCAGTCTTAGCTACACCAGACTTCACAAAATCCTTTATTGTGGAATGTGATGCTTCAAGAAATGGAATTGATACTATTTTAATGCAAGATGAAATACCCATTACTTTTGAAAGTTGTCCAATCAAGGGAAATTTTTTACACAAAGTTATTTATGAGAAGGAAATGTTGGCAATACTACATCCACTTAAGAAATGGCAACCTTGGCTAATGGGAAGATGCTTCAAGGTAAAAATGGACCATGATAGACTTAAATACTTTTTAGAACAAAGATTATCTTCTGAAGAGAAACAAAAGTGGGTAACAAAGATGTTGGGTTATGAATTTGAAATCATATACAAAAAAGGGAAGAAAAATGTGGTGGTAGATGCACTCTCAAGAAAGGATGAGGATGTGGAAGCATTGTTGTGCGCCATTTCTATTATCCAACGAGATTTGATAAATGAAGCAAGGGAGGAATGGAAGAATGATGAAGAAGTGTGGGCACTCATTTCGAAGCTACAACAAGATTCCACTACATTTGATACATTTAGCTAGGAAAATGATTCGTTATGGTACAAAGATCGCTTATACCTCTGTAATAATTCCCAACTCAAACAAAATATTATTATGCAATTACACACTAATTCCTTAGGAGGGTACTCGAGATTTTTAAAAACTTACCACATGGTTAAGAAGGAATTTTTTTGGGATGCCATTAAAATGGATATTCAAAAGTTTGTGGCGGAATGTTTGGTTTGCCAACAAAATAAAGTTGAAATAATTAAAACCCGAGGTCTATTACAACATTTATCCATTCCAAGCCAACGTTGGGAGGTGATTTCAATGGATTTTACCACAGGTTTACCCAAGTCTAAGGGAAATAATGTCATCATGGTGGTATTTGATAGACATACCAAGTATGCACACTTTTGTGCATTACCACATATGTTTAAAGCTAGTACAATTTCTACTGCATTTATGGAAACAATTCAAAAGCTACATGGAAATCCAAAGCTTATTGTAAGTGATAAAGATCCCATCTTCACTGGAAATTTTTGGAAAAAAATATTTTCTTTTCTTGGTACTCAGTTAGCTCATAGCTCATCTTATCATCCTCAATTTGATGGGCAAACTTAGATAGTAAACAAATTTTTGGAAGGATATCTTTGTTGCTTTGTCTCTGATAAATAGACACAATGGGTCAAATGGTTACCTCTTGTTGAATGGTGGTATAACACATCCTTCCATACAACAACAAAAATGAACCCATTTATGTCACTTTATGGATATCATCCACCATCCATCATATCATATTTAACACAAAATTCTAAAGCTCAAGCAGTGGAACATCACATCGAACATCAACAACAAGTCCTCCAACTCTTAAAGGATAACCTCGTGTTGGCACAGAATAGAATGAAACAACAAGAAGATCAACATCGCAGCGAAATAAGTTTTGATGTAGGTGATTGGGTATTCCTATGGCTACAACCATATAAACAAATGTCCGTGAAGCAAGCTAAGAAGGATAAGAAATTATCACCAAAGTATTATGGTCCATACAAGGTGTTGCAAAAGATTGGTACTATGGCATACAAATTGGTTCTAAACGTGCCAGTACATGGAATGGGGCCACATAAATTATTATAGGAGGAATTCAAGAGTCGAAGCATTATGAGTTTGGATACAGGGTCGAGAACTGGCCCTGTTATTTTGTTGTGAGACAGATCTATGAACTGAACCAGAGAGAGCAGGTCGCCGATCGATGATGGAACTTAGCCTGTGAAATGATTGAAAGAGACATTGGGGTACACCAGGCCGATCCACTGCGTCATTTGGAAAAGATTTGCAAATGTGAATGCCCTTCGATTTGAACCCTGACAGGGTCTGTTCCTCTTCAGGAAGAAGATGATAATATCTTTCCAGAGCCCTGTGAGAGTTTGCAAGCTCCACCAATAGTAGTGAACAACACAGGGCAAAAGACATATGACCTACGTTCGGTAGGTTTCCAGGACAATTGTTTCTATCTACTTTCAATTTTTTCTAACGTTAACGGTTTAATATATTTTAATGGTCTAACATATAATTTAATTAAAAGGGCAAAGATTGGTACTATGGTATACAGCTTCTCGAGTGCACCCAATTTTCCATGTTTCATGTTTAAAGAAGGTTATAGGAGACAAGCTCCTAGTTCAAACAATATTGCTAGAACTTTACTTTGGAAGGAAAAATTGTATTGCAACCAGAAGCAGTCACAGAGACAAGAACTTGACGGCTATGAAATCGATCAATTTCAGAGTATCTCATCCAGTGGAAGAACTTATCCGCTAAAGTTTCCACATGGGAGGATGAGAATTTTATACAAAAACATCCAGAACTACTGAAGCATTGAGGACAACACTTTTTTGAAGGAGAGGGGCATGTTAGGTCGCTATAATACTAGTGATTACCCCATTACTATTGTAGTTGTATCCCTTATTAATATTGTTGTGCCCCTTCTATCGCCATATTGTTATTACTATGCCCCATAGAATCCCTCTATTGTTATTTTTGTGGCTTTATATTATTATTGTTAGGTCGGTTGGGTTATATTGTGACTCCTTAGACTCCTATATATAGAAAGAATTTTTGTCATTTGTATCATCCAAGAATTTGTTCATTTATGTAATGTAAAGGAGGTTTCCCCCTCGACGAGGCTGAATTCTAAGGCATTGATCTATCTTTTCTATCTTTTTGTGAGCTAGTTTCATAACAAACAAAGTGCTCTAAGCCCTTATACTTAGAGCACCTCCACTAAGACATAAGTTTTCAATAAGGAAGGTCATATATACTTTTGCACAGAGATACTGTACCTGCACTAGTACAAGTAGATTATAACAGTGCAAGGATAGGTTGCTTGTCTGGAAGGATGATCATAAGGAAGACAATATTCTGCAAGGGTCCACTTGTGAGACTGTTAGTCATCCATCTAAAGATGAACATAGTGTTTAATTATAGCATTAAAGATTGTTTATGTTGTGTGGAATTTCATTACTTTATTTACATCCAAATTGTCTTTTACATTCTAGCACTAGAGTTTCTTTGGTGTCAATTATCTTCTCGATTGATTTTTATTTGATTCTGCAAAGCATTTTCTTTAAGAAGTGGGATTAGAGACGGGAAAAGTTCATACCATATCTAGCATTGCCTGTGGTTCGTCCCTAAGTTTACAAAACCCCCGAGTTGACAATTAAATGTTGAGGAGTTTGTCAAGCACAATTCTTGCACCCGACATCGGTAATGGTTATTTTGGCATGTTATATTGAGAAGTGATGGCTTTGGCCCATGTTATTGTAACATACCCTATTTATAGATTAATAAACTCGGTAATAAAGTTGATATAAATCTTCATTGATAAAAATCTTATTCGATGCTTTCTCAAATGAATATATGTTTAAATTAAATAATAATAATAATAATAATATAAATAATATATTTAATTTCATAATTTTTAAATTTTTAGCAACATGAGATGTATAAAATCACATGTCAATATGACATATGTTGATATAATGTTTTCTTTAATTAAACACTTTGACATCAATTATTTAGAACAACATAATTAACTTCGAGGTAAATCTTAACCCTTGATATATGAACACTACTATGACTATTCTAGCAGATTCCATGGAGGTTAAATCTCTACCATTCACCTAATAATTATTAATAATTAAATTAAAAGGGTGAGAAACTTATTTTCCTTTATACCTTAGTTACCCTCCATTATGGAATCTAAGGTCATCCTTTGGTGAATATGGAGGACTTGGTACAACCAACAAGACATATATTAGGCATTTATATGGAGAAGAAGATAGGGTTGCTACAAAATGAGGGATTATGTATTTTCCCTTTACTAAATTTAGTAAAATAGATAAATTAGATACATCCCTTGAAAACTTCAAAATTCCTGATCATAGATAACAATAAAGTCATTACTTATCAGGATTAGATCCATCTACATTATAAGATATAACTACTTTCACCAACGATGAGCTAATAATAAGATGTGTATCTTTTGACTGAGATTTGTTTTTAGTACTAGAAGATTTATGTTCCTTGTGTCTTTCCTTAGCTTGAACTGAAGTTCTAAGTTGATTATCTTCATGGATAAGCTAACGAAAACACTTTTCAAGACATGAGACAATCAGCAATTATTGTTGGTACCAATACATGTTCTTAATTTAGCCTCATTCAAAAGGATGTTTCTTGTAGGACTATCATTACAACAAGCGACATCAACAGAAGAATCCCAAATTATCTTGGACCTATGGCCTATTTCATTTTGCCAAGGTTTTAGGATGAGCCTCAATATGGACAAACTCATCATTTCTAGGAGTATTCTACTGTCTATTTCACCTTGCTTAGGAAATTATCCTCTTAATTTGTTTAATGCTAACTTTAGATTGAGGGTTTTGTTCATATTGATTCATTTATTTTACATGTACATGTTTCTTAGGTGTAATTTTGGGTCGAAGACTTGCCCTAGAGGGTTTCACTTCTCTTTTATCCTTAAATTCTAATTTTAATTCCATATCACAGATAGTGGTACCCTTGGTCATGCTTCTAGTTAAGCGAACACAAGTAGGTTTGAGGGTTTCAATGTTATTTTCATTCAAAACACAAGTTTTTCTTCATGAAATTTTTACCTGATGATTCAATAATGAATGATGATATGCTGATTGAATAAGACTCTCTAATTAAGGGGTATGTGGAAAAATAAAAGAGGAATTAGAATACTTGAGTAATTTTGGTTTTTTGAAACCATTTCAATCTAGGAAATGATCCTATTCATCCCCCGTCTATGTTGAATGGTGTCTAACTAGAATATAGGTGAAACTATGATGAAAGAGTGATGTTTCAAAGTTATTGCAATGTAACTGGTATGTGTAGGACATTTTAGTTATGCTTTTATAGAGATAAAAGGAAAAATTAAGTTTATGGACGAGAAATGCCATTAACAACCTTTTATGATAAATAAAAACCAAACTATGTCACCCTTCACAAGTAGCATACTAATGAAACAAAAGAACTAAATTACGACATTTAGATTTCAAAGAGGAAATTGGCATACCTTTCACATGATATCCACAATCTTTACTGATGATAAGTTTCTTTGAAGGAATGTCACACATTACACAATTTTTAGACCATTTATCTCTCTCAAAGGGGATATGAGTAGTTTCTACAATGAAATCAATATATATATATAACCATCTCTAGGTAACCCACTCAATCTTTCTTCTTATCAAAGAAAGAGGAAAAATCCTTGACAACTCCTTTAATATAACCTTGAAACAACTGAAGTAAATCCCACTAGCTGACTTGGTGGAACAAGTCTACATACTCATCATATGCCTCTATTATGTGAACTCCAATGGATTTAGACATGATAAGGGGTTCCATGGTTAGAATCCAAGAGGGTTTCAACTAGGAATTACCATGAAACATAGAGGTAAAATGCATAATGAGATGGTCACAAAACCTTAACTTACATAGCAATGTAAAAAATATGAACAACAACAATGAAGCAAAAAGGTGTTGGTAACCTAGAAAGCCAAAGGGGTAACTCAAACATTGATAGTCGGGAGGTATGGTATAGAGACATTAATGGCTATCATATATGAGTGTCCATGAGCAGTGGATTTGAGAAAATTAGTGCAAATCAAGATTAGTATCTCTGATGAGAATGCCAAATCACCCATGAAACCTGATACAAATCTCAAAGCAATAGCCCTTAGCATTAGAACCATCATTTCTCATGATTGAAAATATGAAACTTTCAAAAGTAACATGACCATACACATGAATATAAACTCACAATAATCATAAATGAGTTGCCTAGTTAGTAATATATTTAAACCAAGTCTGATATGATAATTTAATGATATAACATATATTAAAATATGGAAAATAAACCAAATGTAAAAATATTCAAGTGTAAATTATCACATATTTTATAATTCATTAGGTAATAACTTTTCATCACATTATACCACATGTTGATACTAGGGCTTATATATAATTCAATCAAGCATATGAAATAAAGTGTTACTAAGGCATTATAATATACAAATAGAAATAAGATAGGGCTACTACAGAATCAAGGATTCTATAGTGACCCTTTTTCACTTTGACATTCATATGTTTTATAAAATCATAGCCTCTCAACAACTTATTCGAATATCACAAACAGAGATTTTTTTTTTAATTTCTATTGAATCGGAGAATGCTTCATCAATAAAGCACAAAAAGTAGGTTTTAAAAGGGAAATTTCATGTCAAAACGATTTGAGTGATACAAAATCAAATCCAAACATGGACATACACAAAAACTTTCACTACAAATAAAAATGATAGAAGAAGAGGATGTGAACAAAATAACTTTTAACTATTTGTTTAAAGGCACCGAGATATTATCGTCTAAATATTACCTCCCTCATGTATCCAATAAAAAGTGCTTGATCAACCGTTAAAGGAGTGTATTAGAGTTTACCAAAATGTCTATAAAAAAAATCGTGAGATGCTCTTCATGATGTTAGTGTCAGTATTTCCATACTACCATCACCGATCAAAAATCCTCTTTTCATATCATAATAGGGTGCCATTCTAAAATTTTTATCATTCCACTAGGTTGTCATGCAAAATTTTGGTCACTAAAGGTCGAATTAGGGTTTCCTTTACTCCTTTCAGAAATTAACCCTTTGTTGGCTCATTTCAACCTTGTTGAGTATCCATTGTCCATAAAGTTAATGACATCATGCCATCACATTAGTCATGTCATCTTGAAATTCAATCATTCAAGGTCTCATTAGGTAGTTTAAGGTTTCCAAGGATAAAATAACATCTCTTAACCATGTGAGGATGATTTGTAAAGAGAAATGCTTATTTCATCACATAATTTTATGTTCACTATATGTAATAAGTAATGTTCCTAAGTTGCCAACTCAATCTCTGTATGCCAACTTCATTAAAGAAAAGTCAAATTCAAATAGTTCTCAAAAACCATCAAAAGATAAATTTGTCCAAGGAAATAGTCAAGTGAAAGGGTAAATTTTCAAAGGGTTAAGTGAATGCCAAAAGGATTTTTCTTTTCCCAAGGGTGTCCAAATCATCATTTTCCGCAAGCACTGAGCCCTAATTTCCTCTCCCACATAGCTAGGGTTGACCGTAGAATTAGAGACATATGAGCAAAGGAGGCCTAAGGTAAGTTGTTTTAGCAAGTATGAGGTCATTCCAATTCATAAACATCATTTTTGCATCATTTTTCAAGAAGTCATTTCAAGGGACAAATCATTTACCATACATAGGGCCTATTTTGTTTCAAAGTATGTTTTCAAACAAACAGAGATGAATTTAACAAAAGTTAGAGAGGTTTTTGTCGATCATAAGAAAATAATGAAAAACCTCCTTCTTTTCTTACACAACTATCATGGTTTTGGAGAAATTTCAAAAATACAGTTTCTACATGAAGGTTGTTGCACTTCTAGAGCGACCTTGGGTAAATCAATTTCTCTCTTATATGGAGTGTCCAAATGACTTACTTTATGAGTCAAATGATAACAAAGAAGAAATATATTTCCAATGAGAAATAATGAGCTCCATTTGGAGTTGATGAAGACATCCAAAATTTTCTTGCAAGATCACACTTCATTTTTGCACCCTCATTGTGCACTTTCTAACTAGTCTTGTTAGAATATCCTTTCGGAGGGTCTAATCAAGTCCATCTTGGAAACTGAAGGTATATTTGGAAACTAGATAGGAAAATAGTTCTAATGAGCTATTATGTGCTCAATTTTAACACTAGGAAGGTAGTCAAAGCCACCCTACAAGATGGAGGGAGCGTTTGACACAAAGAGGGCGCGTTTGACTAGTTGCCTGTCAAATGCGGCACACCTAGGGTGTTGTGCTCTTTTTTTGGGAATATGATGAGAAAAAGGCCAACATATTTGGATTCAAAGTGATGAGGACATGCATTTTATGAATTTTATAAACATTTGGAGGAAAACTAGTCAGCCAAAAGGGTTAAAAACCACTAAAAAATCACCTTTCTGCGTCTCTTTTTGGCCTCATCATTGTGCCTTTACCATCCTTCAGAGATTGGAATTTTGAAAAGGAAAATGACATCCAAATTGAAACTTGAAGGCATATCTGGAATACTTGAATGGATTTCCAACGAACTATCTTGGAGAAACTTTTGACACCGGGAAGGGACCCGAAAGCAGCTCTAAAGTTGGAGGGCATGCTTGACACTAAGAGGGCACATTTGACAAAGGAAGGGCATGTTTGACAGTATCCTCCAATCTCCAAATTTCTCATTGCCTTCATTTCTCAGGAGCTTTAGATACACAATATTTTTTTGTAGTTCCCTTCCTTTCTACATTTCTAGCATATATGTATAGC
Organism: Pinus taeda; assembly: GCA_000404065.3. Lineage (NCBI taxonomy): Eukaryota > Viridiplantae > Streptophyta > Pinopsida > Pinales > Pinaceae > Pinus > Pinus taeda. Next base: position 89,425 of record APFE030322212.1, read on the forward strand.
TTTTCATGGAGATTTAGATCTCCCACTTGAGGAATTATTTTTGTTTCTGCTCAAGGATTGTCTTCATACAAATAATGCATCTCCATTCTGACTCTGCATATTTTCTCATCTCATCTCTTTTGACAACAAGGATGAGACTATTTCATCAAAATTCATGGTAGTTGTATTTCTACCTATTGCAACAACCAAACTATCCCACAAATCTGGTAGAGAACACAAAAAACTTGTGTAGTTATCATTGTCTGAATTTTTTATATCAACTGATAACGACTTTCTTACCACATTATTAAATGTGTTTACATGCTCTTTCACCAATTCTCCTTCCTTCATTCTCATGCTATATATATTTTCTCCGTAGGAGGAATTTGTTAACTCAAGACTTATATTGGTAGAAAGTCCCTAACTTGACCCACAAATCCTTCACTGTAGCTTCCCATGATACATTCCACGATACTAAATTTCATATATGCAACTGTATTATGGTATTTTCCTTCCAATCCAACATCACCAAGTATTCTGCAAAAATTTTGATTGGTTTGGTACTCAAATCTACCATGATCCACTGATCGTTATCCACCAAAATATCCTCGATCTTTAGCTTCCACAACTTCAAGCTCTAACCAATAAATTTCTCGTTCTCTATCTTTCCACAACTTTCCATCTTCTTTCACTGCAAGAATCGATCTCGCAGATCTCCCACTGAATAGGGTCTACCATAGTCCCTAGAAAAACACTTCAACAACAAAGGTATTCCCTTGAAGCCGGAACAAATCTGATACCAAATGTAGATTTTAACCATGTACAACAATTACGTGCAAATGAATTCTTAAAGTAGAAACTATAGAATGAAGAGAACATAAAATATATGCTCATAGATTTTCCTCTGAGCTCAAAAACTGGGACTAGCAGTTTAATTATTTCATTATGTTCTTTTCAATGTTACAATACATATATATACATGTTAAAGAATTAATAAACCCAAATATATTAACCATGGATTATAACATAATCATATTTCCCTTGACTGAGTCTACAAAATACATTGGGCAGAAAACAATCATGTGTAAAACCATGTGCAAGACCCATGCACAAAACCATGGGTAGGTCCTCCCACAATCTTTGGGTTCGGCCCCCATCCTTGGTTGCACATATATATAGGTAAGAAAATATCTCATCCGCTACGCTGAACCCCATGTTGGGGGGCTACCGCCTGCCTATAAACCCCCTAATAGGAGGGGGCTTCCACCACCCTATGACGTCGTTGCTACACCTGGAGCAACGAACATGGGGGCCTACCATCCCCTGCATGTGTTCCTAGTCATCGAAATAATGTAACGTACACCCAAAAAATTCAAGGGGTAACCTCCTTTTACAATGAATACAATGTACAAGAAAATACTTGATGATACTATTACTAGGTCTCCTTCGTACGTATATAGGTGACAATGGATATAATTACAATAAAATGGGACCATTAAAGGTACTAGCCTACATCATAATATAGAAATAGAAATGTAATTACCCAATATATCTTAATTAATGATGGCTTTAGGGTTAGCATGGTGTTTATATGGGGATTAGTAGGTCATATATGTTGAACTATAGTTTATCAATGCATTGGTTGTTACCATCCAGGGTTTACCTAGGATAAGTGGATACCCATTGAGTCTACATTCAGTTTTTAAAATAATGAAGTGTCTTGGTTGCTCCCAAGAATTAATTGGTATAATGATGTCCTATAAAATTCCTTCTAGAGTAACAATTTATCTATTTTCAAGTTGAAGGATAGCATTTGTATGTCGTAACTATTCTCCTAAACTAAATATTAGCTAGGTATCCTTGTTAATTACCGTAATTGTAACTCACGAGTCTGCTAAACTAGTCTATATCAAAAATTTTCTAATATACACATACGTGATTCCCTAGATCAAAATGCATGGGGGTGAAGACTTTTTGTAAAACGAGGTTAGCAAGCTTCCCCATAACCTTAACTACATGGGCTATTTTTTCTCTCTTAGGTTTCTTAATGCATATTTCCCTAATTTAATTATTGTATAATAGTGCATATTTAATGGATTGAAAGGGTGGTATATTCAAACATAATTTTCAATTCTCCTAAAATATAATTATTTTATTTTGTGTATGTCTTCTCTTTCTCTAGCCTTTCATAATAATGGAGATCTTACTAAGCGGCATAACTACCTCGTTTTATATCTTGTTAGGAATGTATTGTTGGTCCTTTACACCTTTCATTAATGAATCATAGCCACTTCATGCTATGTTATGTGCCTTGGTATGCTTCCTTCAGCCTATGTAATGAAGGTAATTTTCTCATTAGATTATTCTATTCACAAATTCCATATAAATCCATTATGATATTTGTTCATTCCTTATTCGTATGGAAAATTTTAGGGGCTAATATTCATAGGTGGGCTAATTTTCCCATGGTTTTTCCGAACAAAAGATTCACCAACTTCCATAAAATAATTCACCCAATTTTATAATATAAAACTTTTTTACATTAAATATCGACAAAATCATCTACAAAGTATATATAAAAATATAATAAATTTTAATGTTTTTACAAATATATGCCCAAATATTTTATAGTTTTTATATTAGAGACTAGTAAGATTCGTTGAGGTTTATAAACTTTAAGATAAATTTCCATCCTTCAAATTTTTCTTGCTTATTGGCATGTTTCTTTCTTCATTTGAGGAAGAAAATAAACAAGGCTATAATAACATCCTCTTAATTCATTTTATCTTCATGGTGTTCATCTACATATCCAATAACTGTAAGACATTTTTTTCAATTATTCCAACGACCTTTATATTTCATTTTTTGTGAGATTTGTAGCGATAGATTTTGAATATTGTGTGGAATAATTTATGTTACCCTTTTTCTTTAAACTTATAGACAAAGACTATTTTTTTGAACACTTTGTTTATGTCATCATAATCTAACTAGAAAATTTCTCCATTCCAAAGGAAGTTCAAAGCTTTAACTAACTCTTCACTCACACCTCTAAGAAGCACAATTTTTGGGTATTCCTAATCTATCATACAAATATATGTCCTCTTCTAAGTTAGTTGAGATATTTCTTCATAATATTCTATGGATTCACTCTCCCTTTGGATCATTCTAAGAAACTAATCTCTAGTTTCTCTAGAATTGCAATGATCCATGCATTTCTTTATGAAGGTTTGCTTCACTTGTTGGTGTACATCTGCATTACCTCCTACTATTTTTAGAAGTTACAACTTATAGTATGGCTATTTTTAGTATGCATTTTCATGTATGATGACATGTGGTAGAGATTAGGCATTGACTAGGTAGTGACATGAAGATATATTATCCATTACTCCACACTTCCCTATCCATAACCTAGCTATTCACAAGTGCATAATTCCTTCATATTTCTAGGGACATTCCTCATCCAGAACCTTATACTCTTGTCCTTTTATCATAAGAATACTTATCCTTTGAATTTTATTTCTATTCTTGAAGTATTTCATGAGTTCTTCAGTTAGGAGTTTCATGTGTGTGTTCTTACTATAATTATCACTTCTTTATGGCTCAGCCTATCCTTATCCAACCTTATTATTGACCCTAACTCTATTTTAGATGATAAAACTCCATTTTCGGCTAGTTAATTGGATCTAAGAGTTCCTTTTCTATTAGTTGTGCATGCACAAGGAACCATACCTAGTGCACATTACTTCTGCCTATGAATTTTGTATTTAACTGTAATCTAGTCAAGTAGTTGTTTTTTCCATTGGCAGGATATTCAAATTGGTCTTTCAATCTCTTAGTCTTTTTGAGTGTTATTTTATTCTCTATTCACTCTTTTTCATGAAATTGTTAATGTAGTTGTTTTTTACACAACTAGATCTTTTGATTCCTAAAATACAACAAGGTATCAAAGAATTTAAGGATTTTGTGAAAAATATACTCATATTATTGTATGTCATATAGAATTGAACAGCCTGAACAAAATGCATCAATTAATTATCATTGTTATTCACACTCCATTTAAATATTTGAGGGGAAGCCCTACAAAATTCTTCTAATATGAAGGAAATTTATAGTCATTATGCATACTAAAGAAAATATCAATTTATCTCTAGTGAAGGCAAGGTACTTTAACAAAATGGATATGGATTATGTGACGTAATGGTTGTACCTTTATATAGTTTTTCTCTTCCATATTGATTCTTTTACAACTCCAAATGACACATGAACTAGGTTATATAGGTTATTTGGAAATATGGATGGGTTGAGAGAACATCAATTGGAAAATGAGTTCACATATTTCAGCCCATGAAACTTCTAAAACATACAATACTTCTTCTCTATATCTAATATTATAATTCAATAGTTAAAGTATGTGGCATTGATAGAAAATAGAAGAACCTTATCATATAAGTATTTCAAATTCAATACCTATGTATTCCAAGCTTGTTTGTCCTTTCCACACTAATAGAATTTATATGGGTAAAACCTAGAAGATGCATTATATAGATGACTTCATAGATTTATTCATTCACTAGCAATATAAGATTATTAACATGGGGGATATCAAGATACTTAATACCCATGCACCTATGATGAACGATGATAGGAAGAAGAACAAGTAGAAATCTAGGGATATTGATCACATAAATGGAGAAAGAATTGAATTCACTAAGGAGATTTTGATCACTAAGCGAGGAAACCCTAAGAAGGAGAGAAAAACGTGAAACACTTATAGCAGTTTTTTTTTCATCCAAAGAGTTCCTATATATTAAATTCCATTGTTGTTATGCATCAAGTACTTCAGTAACACAATTTTTTATATTGCATATCGAATTGTGTGAACATGATGATTAATGACAAGACAACAAAATATCAAGATAAGGGTGATTTTTTTCATATTATCACTTTGGTATTTGATATATTTATCTTAGAATGAGGTGTTTCTAATCGTATTTCATTATTTTTCTTCCTTTATACCTTTTTTTAGACCTCCTATATTGTTGTGAGACAAAACTACTATGAGAGTATTCAGATAAGGTTAAGAAAACATTGATTATAGAAGATTTAAGAATATGTTACATGTTATTAATCTCTTTGTGAATCTCATCTATATTTACTAAACCACACACTTAGGTAAATGTAAGTGAGTTTAGTTCACACTTAGGTTACAAATTTTTGGTAAAAATATACTAGATGTGTCTCTAGGTTGATTCATGAAAACTAGTTATGAAATGATATTTTTTTTTAATATATTTTAAAATGAATAATAATGCAACAATGAGTATTGAATCTTAGCTCACTTTAATTGTCAACCTATGTTTTGTGGAAACTTATGAGGTGTGATTCACTATGTATGCAACAAGAAAGATCTTAGTTTGAAATTAAATAGAATTCTAAACAATTGCATAGGTGCAATGTTGGAGTTTAACAATCCATTTCTCTATGCTTCATACCATAAATCTTGTGATATTCATTGTAACTCCCTTCACAAGCTACAAGTGTGGATAAATATATCAATTCATTTGTGAAGGAATAAAGAAATAGGTAGGGAAAATTCTAAGGATGAAACCTTATCTTAAATTTTAGAAATCTTGGCCAATGCTATTAGTACCTAATATGTAAATTGTAAGATGTTTGACAAAAAATTTATAAAGTTATTTTGATTTCTAATTATAATTTATATTATTGTATATAAAATTTTAGCCATTCTTTTGGTAAAATAATTTTATACTCAAAAATTTGCCTGAATCATTTCTAAAAAAAAAGGAAATTGGTGAATGTTTCTTTCGAGAAAAGCATGAACAATTAGCCAACCTGCAAATATTATCCTCTAAGTTTCCCATAGAAATAGGTTGATGCATTGTTGGGACTAAGATACTAAATGATGCTATTAGATATCCAATCCTTATAGATTTTAGAAATATTATATTTCTTATCAAACATGCTTCAAGTACTAAGGATTATAAACTAAATTGTAGCAATTAAATGGAGGAAGTATAAATAACATAAAATTTATTCAAAGACATGAAGAAAAATGTATAATTTTTTGAAATAACATGAATTAACTAGTTATCTTAGTGTACTATAGGAATTAATAGTTGTATCATAAAAGTATATAATCAACAATGAAATAGAATTGAAATATAATAAAGAGATGCATATATGTGTTCTTAGATCTCTTGTTGAGTGGGACCTAATCAAGGATGCTATTGGAACCCTGGTTTAGATAAGAAAAACTAAAAAATTCAAAAAAGTTATCTTATTCTCTTATTGAAAACATGTCATCATGATAGGGCAATGCGATTTATCCTACTTCAACATGAGATGTTTGTAGTACTAGATAAATAATAACATTGAAAAATGTAGAAGTTCTCTAGTCTATCAACCTATCCTCCTATGTATGATTGGAGGGAAAATCTAATTGAAATCCTAATATCATCTTTGATTGATCGGTGTTATCCTTAAATCCTACATTAATTTTTGGGATCTCAACCACCCTATGCAATTCAAATCCTCCAATTTAATAAAATAAGAAAATCATGTGTACACAAAAAATAAATATAAAAGTAACCTTAAGAACCCATAAAAAATATATCTTTTCTATATGAGAGTCAAGTTTTCGAGAAAATTGTATCAAAATTTTCAACACGATAGGAAAAATAATTCATGAAATGAAGGGTTAACAACTATGAATGCCCTTTATTATATTCCCACTTCCTCATTCATTTCTTTAACTACCCACCAATTGAAGCTAAGAGTCAAAATTATATTGGCCATGCTTTTCATGTCATGTTGGCATGAAGGTGTTAAATAAAAAACCACACAATTGACACTAGATAATAATATAGTTTGTGCAGAGGACCATGTTGTTAAAGCTGTTGTTAGTGTGGATTTCATATTGTTGACATGTTTCCTTCACAAGTGGTTGAGTGCACTTGCAAAGTTCCTTACCAATTTTTTAATTGTGGTTGATAAGTTTCATGTAATTAATTCTCAGAATTTTCCATGACATGAGAGAGTTATAAGGGAGATGATACTACATTGACCTAGAGTGATTGGAAACAATATACATCATGTGAGGATATTAGTCCCTTTTCTGAATAAGGCTTTGTGATTGTGACACATACATCACATTACCATATCGAATTTGTAAAATGCAATTACATGCCTTCCTTTATGATTATATTTTCTCCCCCATCCCATAGGGATTTTGAATAGATGTTTATTGGGTGTACTTTTAAGGCACTCCTTGATGTTAACGTCATTAGTTAAAAACCGTGTAATCCCACCTACCTAACTAGAAAGAATATCTCCCATTAGAAAGCTTTGTGATTTAGATCAATCCTTGATCCAACAACTGGGATTATGATGGGGTGTTTTAGACTTTTATTAAGGAGAATATATTTCAAAAACGTGAATAAATACTATTAAAACAAGTGAATGGAGGCGATAGGGCTTACACCATAGGCGTTTTATTGAATACCTTCTTTTTATGTGCACTCTTTCTTCTCTCTCTATGTTTCTCAAGTACACAATGATTTCACCATCATTTAATTCATTTGATGCTAAGAGTGTAAAAGAAGGTAGTTTATTTTCTAAGAGTATAAATGGATAAGGCTTTCACCATTGGACCTAAAGTGTATTTCTATATTCAATGTATTTTTCATTTTGCCCTTCCTTTTAACTCAACTATGAGATTACTAATGACTTTGTCAATGTGGAGCTTTTCTCATTGTAATACTTGTCACATGTAAGGTCACATGATATTTTTATATTAATAATAAGGGTGTAGCTCTAAGCTAGAACACAAGTAATATTCAAACAAGGATCATAAGCCTTTATACTTCTAATGATCATCAATACTTAATGAAGCCAAGGTTTCAACCAACATTTCAATTTACATGCATGTTTTTGAATGAGAAGAATTCGGAATGATACTCATTAATGAGTGTTCCATATCAGGTGTTTTGTCTTGGGGACAAAATTCCTTTGTGGGATTGTTGAGAGAACCATAAAATTGAACTTGGTGCACTAATGGGAAAAATCTTGTAATTTCAATTCATGCAAGTAGGATTCAATTTTTTACTCAAACTCAGATCATATATATGCGAAAACCATAAGTTATTGGTTTTACCAAGAACTCAAGCCATTAATAATGTAAGATATTCTAGTTCTATTACATGTTTATTCATAACCTAACAACTAAAGAAACATAACTATTTTAAAATATAGGGTTGCTTTTCATTTGGCAATTGAATGGAGCTTGTTTCTATAACAACTAGATTGCTAACCTAACTTTTATAATGAATACTATATTAAGGGAATTCAAAATGCAAATGTAA